>JAGFMK010000262.1:0-44677 GCA_021030975.1 Lichenothelia convexa
TGCCCCTCCCCTCCTCCCTCCCTCGCCCCTTCCTGTACTCCCCTCTCTTCCCCTTTCCCACCCATATCCAACGTTCCAGCCAACGTACTAACCCACTTTCCCGCTCCAAGCGTCCTAATATTCATCCTCACAATCCTCCTCCTAGCCACCGACTTCTACTACCTCAAAAACATCGCCGGCCGCCGCCTCGTCGGCCTCCGCTGGTGGAACGAACCCTCCGGCTACTCTGATCCTTCCGTCCCTCAGAGCAGTGGCTCGCAATGGGTGTTTGAGAGCGTGGAGCCCGGCAGTAGAGAGATCAATGCTACTGATAGGAGGTTTTTCTGGTTGGCGCTGTACGTGCAGCCGGTTTTTTGGGTTGCTCTGGCGATTGTGGCGGTGGTGAGGCTGGAGTTTATTTGGCTGACTCTTGTTGGTGAGTTCCTTCGTGTGTTCAATAATGTTATAAGAGGAGGGTTGTGGGCATATCGCGGAAAGGAAGTAAGAGCGACAGTATTACAGGAGAAGATGGTGCACGGCGCGAACGGAGTACTTCCATGAGGATTGGGCTGACGACTTCTTATGCAGTCATCGCGCTCGTGCTCACGATCACGAACACGCTAGCGTTCTCGCGGTGCGACAAATTTAGTCAGGCGTCGAACCTTGCGTCGAGCGCGATTCAGTCCGGAGGTTTCGCGCGGAATGTTGCTGGTGGGATCATGAGCCGGTTATTGAGGCGCTAAATGTACGTTTCTTGTTGCAATGGGCTGTACAACCATCTATGGATTGTTTTTGCTTCCTATACCCTCCGCATACTTTGTTGTAAGCTATGTTGGCGCTGCTATGCAGTCCACTCTGCAAAACCCAAAAAGCGTGCGTAATCCCTCGAATGAAAGTTCAGGTTTCGGCGTTACCACGCACTTTGCCCCGAGACAACGAGTTAGGCTTTTGGCAAGGATTGCGATCTGAGCTCTTAGCTGATGAGCTTGAATACTTTGGACGCTTTACAAAACCCGGATAGACAAAAGCTATACAAGCAAAACACGCCCGGGAGGTGAAAGTAACGGATTTCTGAGTATACATCAAACCGTGCCAAACAGCGACAATGTGAGAAAAGACATGCATTTGGAGTTGCTTGAGCTTTCGTCTCATACATGTACAGATTGGGTGGTAGATTGTTACACGGAATGACCTCTCTAGCAACTCCTTCGAGGCTGTTGATGCTGGGTATGGGAGGCATTTGCACTACCTATCAAGTGACAGAAGTCTTATTGCGGCCTTGAGATGGACATCATGTCGCACCTAGGGAGACGCAGAGGAAGATGGCTTTGCTAGCACCTACGCGACCATTATTCGAGCTGCCTGAATTGATGCTCATTTGTCGAAACTTCGCACGCATGAGTCGGGGTCGTGCTCGTAGTCCTGGTATAGCTTTGTTCCATCAGAGAAAGGCGTTCCCAACGCCCGGCTAGCAAGCGACCTTAACCTGGTGTTAGCGAAGGGTGATACAAGGTACCTTTTTAGGTAATACCGAGCGCTATTCCGGGGGAGACGTTGCTCTTCCGGAGAAGGAGCCTGTGTGGTGGCATGAGAGCAGTAGAACTGGCCCCGGAGCGGGCAGTATTTGTGCGCTTGGCCGGTTGATGTCCTTCTAATATTACACGTCTACCAGAGGGGTGATAAGTTTCATATCGATGCCGTTTGTACGTCGATTTTATTGCCGGCGTAGCGGTATCCTCTTGCTTAGTAATCCTAGCTACGAGAATATCGTAAAGTCTCATGGTCATCGCGCCCCAAGCGCTTCGAGAGCGATCCGTAGTTCCTTAACGGCGGTGTTGACGTCTTCAAAGTTCAGCGCGGAAATGGCCCATCTAGCGTGCTTTTGGGCGTTCGCCATGGACAAATCGTCTGTGCGGTAGTACTCGTGGCCTGACATTGGCACTGGTGGGCCGGGCATTGGAGGTACCATGGGGGGCACAATAGGATTGGGAGGGAATGCAGCCGGCGCGGTTTGCGTGTAGAAGTCCTGCGGGCTTGCCCCGGGTGGCTGCTGTAGAGGAGGATAGTCGTAGGAGGGCGCAGTGGGTACATGATGGCCCGCCGTTTCCGAGGAGATAAATGTCGGTATTGAGGGAAAGTAGCCACCTCCAGTGGAGTTTTTACGGTCATCTGGCGGTGCCATTTCCGGCGTAGCAAAGTTCTGATGCGGAGAGGTTGAGGCTTCGAGTGGGTGAAATGCGGGCGCATCTGTTGGTAAAGCTACTTCTGGTGTCCTAGGGTTCGAGGGTGCACGAGAGGGGTGTAGAGATTGGTCCAAGGACGACGTCCTTGCGAGTGTGCGCTGTAAGCGATCGTGCTCGTCCGGGACATCCTCGACTGAAGCTTGCTGGTGCCTGCCGACGATATGATGGTCATCGACGTCCATTTCATACGGAGCCTGGTGGGACTCCTCCGCAGGCTCAGGCTCGGCAGTCGGATTGGAAGCATTGGGGTCTTCGCCAGCCCGGATGGCTTTCGCTATACGGAGAGCGTGAAACTTGGCATACTTAATCTTCGAAGTTATTTCCGGCTCTGGAGTACCCCAGACGTTGAGCAGTTCGAGGAATGTTGCAGCTGCCTGAAACGTCTCAGCAGTCTGTCTATCTAGTGGTCAGCAAGGTTTAAACGAGAAGGCACAGCAGAAGAATACCTGGAAGCTTTGTTCGCTCTCACAGCGTTATCAGCTCGCTGAAACGTCTCTAATCCGAATTGCTCAATATATGCCTGAGCAGCTATATCATCTGTGATAGCGTCGTTTGTAGCATTTTCATTCTTCACCTAGTTCATCTTAGCTTCATACTAGTACTTGCTGCATCACAGCAGATTCTGGTTGACCTCTTCAAGCTTATCCATTAACCTGGTGGTGAAAGCCATACATTCAGCGTCCGTATTATGCAGGCCCTTTGAAAGAATCTGATTTACGACCCAGTAATCACCTGATGACCAGTCAGCGCTTCAAGTGTCATTCTTCCACGATTTCTAACATACACCAGTACGCAACGATAGGTTTGATCTTCTCTAGCTGCTGTGCTCGCTGCAGGAAGCGAGAGATGTCCGCAGAGCGTAAGCCCGCGGGAATGTTAGATGCCATTTTGATGCCAATGACGGCTATATTGGACAGCTGTCCACAGATGTCTTAGATACTGTTAGACTTTTCCAAATAGTCAACATAGCTTAGGGTACAAGTCTTTGAGGCAGATCAAATCACTAAAGTTGGAGTAGGTAGCGGAATAGTGCGGGGATGCTTGGCGCCAATGCCCCGCGCCTCGCCAGCGGAAAGCTCCACGCTGTCATCTTCGACTATCTTGTACCTTATGTGGTGAGTTGAAATCTCCAGCTTTACTTTCATACTCTGTGCTTCATATAGTGGATGCAGAGCGACGGCAGCCATCATGGCTATCTACAATGCAATTCTGCTCGCGGCTGCAGTGCCGCTCTTGTTCTCCACCTCCGCACTCGCCGATGCCATGTACTCGAAGTCCTCTCCTGTACTTCAGGTCGATGCTAAGAGCTATGACCGACTGATAGCCAGTTCCAATCATACCTCAGTGAGTATAGCAATGCCACTGCCGACAGACTGGTACTGAGGTGGACTAGATTGTAGAGTGAGCATAAGTAATAATTTCATCCTGCTGGAATCCTGACGAACTCAGATTCTACGCGCCCTGGTGCGGTCACTGCGAGAACCTGAAGCCTGCATACGAGAAAGCGGCAAAGAATCTACAGGGACTGGCCAAAGTGGCAGCTATCGATTGTGATGAGGAGTCCAACAAGGCCTTCTGCGGCGGCATGGGAGTGCAGGGGTTTCCCACCCTGAAGATTGTTAGGCCTTCGAAGAAGCCCGGACGACCTACAGTGGAGGATTATCAAGGACCCCGCAGTGCGAAAGCTATTGCCGATGCAGTAGTCGACAATATACCAAACCATGTACGACGGCTCACCGACCAAGAGGTTGATAAGTGGCTAGAAGAAGACCCAAGCACACCAAAAGCACTGCTGTTTAGCGATAAGGGAACCACAAGCGCGCTCTTCAAGGCGTTAGCGATTGATTTCCTTGGGGCCATACACTTTGCTCAAACTCGAGACAAGGAAAAGAAAACCGTGGAAAAGTTCGGCGTCAAATCGTTTCCGACGCTCTTGCTGTTGCAAGATAGCGCTGCAGAACCGACAGTGTATGATGGGGAGTTGAAAAAGGATGCGATCCTAGCGTTTCTTTCGAAGGTCAAGTCTCCAAATCCTGATCCTGCTCCGGTCACAGAAAAGAGCAAGAAGAGGCCGAGCCAAGATACGAAGAAGCAGCAACAAAAGGCTATGAAGGACTCCTCTTCCTTTTCAGCTGTCTCATCATCGCACGCTTCGGCCGAAGCAGAAGAAGCAAAAGCCACCGCTACTTCGATTACTCTGGAAGATTCTGCCAATCCCACTGAATCTCCGGACCCTAACGTGGTCACCGAGGACACGGCAACTCCTGTGCCGTTACCTGTTGCACCCCCGCCAATCCCAGTGTTACAGGCAGAAGCGGCGTTATCCAATGCCTGCCGTCTCGAAAAGTCTTCGCTTTGCATACTGGCAATGGTACCAGACAAAGCCGACTCCGAAAGTGATGCATCAACTACAGGGGACCAGGTCTTGTCTCACTTGGGAGCTATTTCACACAAGCACGCTCAAAGACAGGCGAAGATATTCCCGTTTTATGCTGTTCCTGCCAGCAACCCGGGAGCCACAGATCTTAGACAAGCTCTTGGGCTTAGCGCGGATTCAAAGATTGACATCGTTGCGCTAAATGCAAAACGATCTTGGTGGAAGAAGTATGATCGAGATGATTTCAGCAAAGAAGTTATCGAGAACTGGATTGACGCTATCAGGATGGGTGACATTGTGAAGGAAAAACTACCTGATGGCGTGATTGTCGCTGAAGAGGCAGAGCCGCAGCCAATTGAGGTAAATTTGAATGACTTAATAAAAGATGGCCCCTTGAAGATCGAACTAGAAGAAGTCTTCGATGAGCACGATGAATTGTAGCAATATATTAAAGCAATATATGGGTTTCCACAATACACATCCACTGTTGATCCGCCTGGGTTAGCTTGTGTAGCTTTTGCATTTACATTGAGACGCTAGTATGCCATGGTAAGCAACAGTAAGCCGGAATTAATAAAGCGCTCGGTTTCTACCGTTGATCGGCATCTGAATCGAGCGAGTCTTGACGGCTGAGTCACTGCGTTCGACAACGTGGCTTGTCTTACTCGCTAGGCTTTTCAGGCTGGAACAGGCCCCACACCTATACAAAGCCTTGGCAAAGACAATGATTCATCTGAAAATATAAGATTCCCAGATTCCCAAGTGGAAATGTTAAGCAGATTTCCCTATTTCGTTGTTCATTTACAAGGCTTTGAGCACCTCCGACGCTCTAGACATTCGTTTTCATACAAGGATTTGAGCTCCTCTGACGCTCTAGACACTCGTTTAATATGTATCGCTATGTTCTCCTTCTCGTTGCGCTCCTCGTGGCTGGCTCCACGAACGCCTTTGTTGTTACTGGTGTCACTGGTGGCGTCAATTCAGCGACAGGACAAAGACCTTTCCGGCAAGAAATTCTCACTTTCCGAAAATCCGGTCCCGCATGGGATTTGTATATTCAGGCTTTGCAACAATTTCAGCAGGCCAATCAATCGGACCAATTGTCATACTACCAGGTTTCAGGTATTCATGGTAGGCCTTTCGTCTCGTGGGATGGTGTGGCTGGAACTCAGTCGACAGGTTACTGCACGCACAACTCCATCCTATTTGGACCATGGCATAGAGCATATGTCGCTCTGTATGAGCAAATCATATGGCAAAATGCGCAGACAATAGCAGCCAGCTACCCGTCAGCTCAGCGAGCGACGTACCAAGCTGCTGCAATTACTCTCCGGGTACCCTACTGGGACTCCAGTGCCTTTCCTAAGATTCCAGATATCACCACAGTATCGACCCTTACCATTAATTGTCCGTCAGGGAAGCAAACAATCGCGAACCCCTTGAAGACGTACAAGTTCAGTTCAACCAGCGATTTCCCAAGAAGTGACTCGGTAAGTCCATCTGCCCCTTCTCTGCATTTTAGTAGCAATTTCCCCAGAAACAGTCCTCGCCCCTCTTTGTTCATAATGCTAACTGATTTGTGATGCACAGCTGGCTAGTTACACCCACACAGTCCGCACGCCGGACAGCAACGGAGCCGACCAGACCGACCTTATTGGCAAGCAATTGGTCGCCAATTCCCTCCGCGACCGTACATACCTCCTCATCGCCCGCCAGGCGAACTATGCCGCCTTCTCAAACACTGGCTACTCCGGCAATCTGCGCAACGGCTCTTTCGACAGCCTCGAGGGCCTCCATAATCAAATTCATGGGCTTGTGGGCGGCTCTGGCCACATGGGCTACGTCCCGTACGGTGGGTTCGATCCAATCTTCTGGCTGCACCACGCAAATGTCGACCGGCTCGACGCCATTTGGGGTGCCATCTACCCGGACTCCTACGTGACTCCTCAAACCAATTCGATGGGCACGTTCAGCCAAGCGTCTGGTACCGTTGAGGATCTGAACACACCGTTGACGCCATTCAGACGTGATGCTGCTGGCAACATGCATACAGCTGTATCAGCGCGCTATACCAAGTCCTTTGGCTACACATATCCGGAAATCGTAGACTGGGGCGTCACAACCGCACAACTATCCTCCAACGTGCGCGCCGCGTTCAAGAGACTCTACGATCCCACCAACCGCCTCAGTGCCCGCGACACCTCCCGCAGTCTTCGCCGGCGCTTCGCTGCCCCTCAGGCCACCAGCACCACTGGAGCATCAACGACCAGCAGCGCAATCGAACCCACTGCGTCCGCCACCACCGCAGCCGTAAACAGACAATGGTACATCAACCTCTCCGTAAACCGCAACGCCCTCGCCTCCTCCTTCTTCATCCACTTCTTCCTCGGCCCCGCCCCCAGCACGCCCTCCTCCTGGTCCACAGCCTCCAACCTCATAGCCTCGCACGTCGTCTTCGCAGGCGGCATGTCCGCTCAAAACATCGTCCCGACGATGGGCCAGGTCCCGCTCACCGCCGCTCTGAACAACGCTGTTGCTGCTGGCGCGTTGGCGGATTTGGAGGTAGGGAGCGTGGAGGAGTATTTGAAGGGGAGTTTGCAGTGGCGGGTGCAGAAGCTTGATGGGACGGTTGTGGCGAATGGGAGGGTGAAGGATTTGAGGGTTGGGGTGGTGGATCAGGAGGTCGTGGAGAGTGGGAAGGTGGATGAGTTTGCGAGGTATGGGGTGTTGAACTCGCATGTGGACCTTACATGGGGTTAAGCTGGGCTTCCTTGTGTATGATCTGGTTTCTGTTGGTGTGATTATTCTTGCACATAAAGTTGCGTACAGGCTTGCATATAGACTTGCATATAGACTTGCATATATCGTTGAACATAGAGGCACAGCATAAACTGAGTCACACAAGTTAAGTTACACTCGAGTTTCTTTCCGTCTTTGTATCAACTCCGACAACGGCACGTCATCCTCATCGTAGAACTCGATCTCTTCATCAACGCCGAAATCAGCAAGCCTCTCCCCTTCGCTGTTCCGCCATGCCTCTTCTCCGTTTTCGGAGTGGCTATCTCCGCTCCCGTCCTCATCTGACTCCACTTCTCCGAGATCAGCATCAGCCAACCGTTTATGGAAAGGTTTTCTCCGCTGTACGCCCGTAGCAGGCTGACTCCAACGCTTTAGATCGTCCGCTTGTCTTCTACGGAACGCTTCGACCTCTTCTTCTTGGGAGAGTTTCGCTTCCGGGTAAACAAAAGCGTCTGCAGGGTTGAGCTGTATCGCTGGTCTGGGCATGCGGTCTGGATCCGGAGGCGGCCAGGATACGGCTGGATCTATCACGTTTATTAAGCATCTCATTTGCTGGAAGTGCGGCATAGACGACAGACCTTCAAACCCGTTGACTTCGAAATGCAAACCACTCTCGTTCGTGGGAGACACGGCGAAGGGCCAAAACCAGCTCAGCACATTGCCAGAACCCATACCCTGCTTCAGGTTCGGCCAGATTCCAATATCATACGGGAATTCTTGCCTAGTTATTTTAACCCTGACACCACCTGGCCCGTCTAGATAGCCGCCGAAGTGGCGAGCCCGTCGTAGGAGGGCTTCGTGCCGCTCGATCTCCCACCCTTCGATTGTCGTGGTGTTTGCGCCGAGATTCCAGAGGGTGCGGATGAGGAGGATGAGTAGGGCGAAGAGAGTTATTGAATTAACGATGGTCAGAGTGAAGAGGTGTGCTAGCTGAGCGAATGATGGGCCGAGATACTGACGTGTATAGTCAGCAGCGATTGAACGGGAGGAAGACGGAGGAGATGTGCGGGCACTGACGTACGCTTGGGAGTTTCCTGTTAGTCCAGAGTATGGCGGCGCGTTGGTAGAGGAAGTATTCGAGGTAAATCATTGCGGCTACGGCGTAGAAGACGAAGCGTATGAAGTGGGGAAGGGTCCGGTGGGAGACGCAGTTTACTGTCCAGGGGCAGTGGTGGTCCATTTTTGGTATACATCTGGTTTTATGACGGGTAGTCAGCTCTCACGTTGCGATGGTCACTTTAGGGACGGAAAGCTTGTTCGTTGAAGGCATAGGAGGTCATGTATTCTCGTTCTTAAGCGTTAACCTTTCCGCTACCACTGCCTGTGTTTTAACGAGGTGGAGACATTCATGTGTTCGAAAATCTTAGTTGATACAATTTCCTCAAATCAAAAGTTCACCACGGCGGGCGTCTCGCAGTCGACACTTATAGTCAAATTACTAGAGAAAAGTACTTCAACTCATACCTTTTACACACTTTACAATGATGTGTACGGGGGGGTTTGTAATTCTCGCATTTTCTGCACCATCGTCTTCTACTCTCATTGCTTGAGACTCCTTGCTTAGATTCTAAACCAGAGCTTTTTAAATTGCTATCTTCATCTTCTTTCGAGAGCTGCGGTACATGACCCGGATTGGTAAGGCATGCTCGCCCATATGACACAAGAAGACAGGCCACCAGTGCATTGAATATGAGAGCTTCTCGTTGATCTAGCGGATGCGGATCAATACTTAGGAATAGCAATTGAGAGGTGAAGGCGAGAAAGAAGATTAATGCAAGGACTCCTGGGACTGCGAGTGAGGATAGAGAAGGTACTTCTGGGTACATGGTCTTAGAAACTCCATCGACTTATGGCCAGAAGACGGAAATGGCTCCGATTATTCTATCCCAGTGTTTACTTTGATATTTGGGTAAAAGCAAGGGATTAGGTAAGGTAATGTCGTGATTACCCGTCACCGCTTGCGTCGCGATGACTGTTGAAAGGCGCGACGTTCCTTCAAAGGGAGGTGCAGGGTGTAGAACGCCCTGAGAGATCTAGATTCGTTGCGGGAGCTAGTCGGCCTGGCTTGTTCCTGGCTCGGCCTTACACCGCAGCCTTACTTCCATTCCCGCACAGTCTCTCGCTGCCCATGAAGCACAGCTCTCTTTGGCCCCCACGAGAGCTGTGTATCACCGGTGAAGTAGGCGTGGAACGGTGTCAGCACAGCAAGACAATTGGGGGCGTCGTGATGGGCGTGTCAATATAGCATTCCGCCTCACGCCCACGTCGTTGAACAACAATATAATGACAAGAACGCCGGGGCGATCCGAAGATGTCGACGAGTACCCGCCAAATTCCATCTATCGACCAAGCACGAAGCGAAAAGATGCTCACAAGAACACGGACGCAAATGAGGATGGCAAGGTAGCGACCACAGGCGGCTACTTCGACCTTGACAACGGCAACTATGGACGAGGTTCCGCGACCTCTGGGCGCGATAGCCCTCTTTCGCTACGAATACCCAATGGACGTACTACAACAGAGATGGCGCTCACGGCGCTGCAATATTTGCCTATGCCACTCCTCGTTCTATCATCTTCCAAGACAGTTGTTCTCGCCAACGATGCAATAGGCCGTCTGCTTTCGATAGACCCGACAGCAGTTGTTGACGAAGATGCCTCCGACGTGGAGGAGACTCCCTCCTTGACAGATGTACTGTACGGCCGAACGTTATCAGAGTTGGGGATTGACATGGTCAAGAATGGTATGCCGGTATGGGTAAAGTGGGAGCATTTCCTGGACACATTAGTACAAGAAGCGGCGCAGAATGGGGAACAATCCACCACCTCGAACTCTACCAGGCCGGAAAGAAGCAACAGCGGCGATAGCACCCTTGTTGCAATCGAGGCAGGTCAGCAACAATTGCCTTTTAAGCCGGAGCACGACTCCAGTCGACTCAACCCTGCCCACCCACCTCGAACCATTGTTCATGATGCAGCTGTCGACGTGGTGTTTTCGAAAACAAATGGCGTAGTAGCTACGGAATCATCAAGACTGTCGTATGAATCTCAATTACTTTGCACAGCGATTATATCTATCTGGCAACTGGACGGGGCACAGTTCTATACCTTGACCTTCACAAGCGCTTCCCCTCAGCCGCCACGGAAGACCAGAGCGGTGTCCCCAAGGGTAGTTACTAGATCAACCACGACGACGTCGGTCAAGTCGCCCGGATCCACATCTAGCTCGTCTTCTGGCAATCGACGCTCCCAATACGGATCTCAAACGTCTCCCGCCTTTACTTCACCTTCTCCTCACACTCCAATGCTCATACCCTACGGTCCGCCATCTCAAAGTGGAGTTGCATCAGAGCCTACAGTTTTACAAAAAGCTGCAAGGCTCACTGATGCCATCATGAATGCAATGAATCTGCCAGCATATGCTTTATGGAAAGATGAGAGCGTCGGAGTCCCGAACAAAGCTTTGGTGCGCTTGCTAGGGGACGATGACAATTATGAGGAGGCAAAAACACAGCAAGCATTCTATTCCTTGTTTAAGGTGTGGACAGAGGACTTCAAGCATGATATCAGCCCTCAGGACTTTCCAATTGTCAGAGTTTGCAGAACAGGCAAAAGCGTGGAGACAATGAGGATTGGAATGAAACAACCTGGGACTGGAGAAAGACGCGTCTTTGAGATTAGTGGTGAAGCAATCAACGATGAAAAGACCGGGGAGTTTTTTGGTGGCATCGTTGTCTTAAAAGACGTCACCCTGTACACCAACCGTATAGCCGCGCAGCAAGAAGCAAACGAACGCCAATTTGAGGTTGTTGCAAACATGATTCCTAATATGATCTGGACTACCACCCCGACAGGCATGCACGACTGGTTTTCGCAGCGCTGGTATGATTATACAGGCCTTACGCCGGAAGAGTCAATTGGCGCTGGTTGGCGTCTGCCATTCCATCCAGATGACATGCCTGCAACAAGTAAGCGATGGGCGCACTGTCTTGCGACCGGGGTATGTATCTCCGCGACTGCATAAGCATCGACACATTGCTAAAGAAACTAGGATGAATACAATACCGAATATCGATGCCGACGGTACGATGGGGAATGGCGGTGGTTTTTAGGTCGCGCTTTGCCGCTCAGAGATGAGAATGGGGTCATCGTCAAGTGGTTTGGGACATGCACCGACATTCATGACGCTGTAGAAGCTCGGGCCAATGCCAGAAGACTTCGTGAGCAACTCTTGCGGGTCATTGAACACGCCCAAGTCACACTGTGGGTTGTTGACAGAGAGGCCAAATTGACCCTCTTAGAGGGCAGTCTCATGTGGCAGACTGCTGAGGATGACATCAATGAGGACAGCATTGGGCAAAGTGTTTATGACGTTTTTGGACGACATAAAGGAGCCGAAGAAATTCCGTTTTACAGAAAGCCTATTGAGGATGTGCTTGAAGGCAAGAAATCGGACCAAACAGTAGAAACACATATTGACGGCAACGGACGGTGGTATCGAACTCGCTTCGTGCCACTGTATAAGATCAAAGACCATCCAGAGGATAGAGCAGAGAAGGTTGTGGATGGAGTGATTGGAGTGAGCATGGACGTGACCGGTATGCCAATCATACATCAGTAAAAGCTTGCTTAACTCACTCGTTACGCAGAGTTACGTGAAAGAGAGCATGATCTTCACAAGCAAGAGACAGAAAATTCCAAGTTACACGCCAACGCCGTCGCCGCCAAAGAGGCCAGCCGTATGAAAAGCCAATTTCTTGCGAACGTAAGTGCTTAAACGAAATAGCAGTAAGTTGTACTGATCATTACTACATAGATGTCACATGAGATCCGCACGCCAATTGCAGGTGTTATTGGCATGAGCGAGTTACTACTGGATACGGACCTTGATCAAGAACAGCGCGAATGCGCTGAAAACATTCAACGCTCAGCTAATGGGCTCCTCACCGTCATCAACGATATCCTCGATTTCTCCAAGGTGGAATCTGGGAGACTTGATATCGAAGAAGTTCAGTTCAGTTTGGCGGTCGTAATCCAGGACGTCAACAAGATGTTATCATTTGCCGCTGAGAGGAAGAATCTAACATACGTGAGCAATGTGGATGAGAGTATCGAGGGAGATCTTAGAGTCATGGGCGATCCGGGTCGGTTACGCCAAATCTTGACGAATCTCCTAACCAACAGTATCAAGTTCACAACAGCGGGTCAAGTCTCGCTGAAGGTGGAGGTAGAAGACGAGACTGCTGATACTGCTCGGATATTATTCGTGGTTGAAGATACAGGTATTGGCATCGAAGAAGAAGTCCGTAAGAAGCTCTTCAAGCCATTCTCTCAGGCAGACTCGTCGACTGCTCGTCGATTTGGCGGCACTGGGCTAGGCCTAACTATCAGCAAAAATGTGGGTTGTTACTTTGGAAGATCTCCGTCATGCGTTGCTAATGATGGCTAGCTCGTCGAACTAATGCATGGAGAGATCAAGTTGGATTCAAAACTTGGCGTGGGCACCAAAGCATCATTCTGGATTCCGTTTAACAAGGCACAGTACCAGGGTGGCGATATGCCGATCCTGGACCTAGCATCGATACCGGACCGCCTACAGTCAGATATGTCAATATCCGGCGCAGGATCCGAAGATAGAGGCACCCCACCAGCTACCCCGAACCCCTCAAACGGTTCCACAGGCGTCTCAGGTAGACGACATACAAGGACCGAGCGGGCGAGCTCCTCGACGTCGCACATTATGCTAGCAGATCAGCTGGGCTATCTTACGCCAGAGCAAAGGAAAAACACTCATATCCTTGTTGTTGAAGACAAGTAGGTCTCAGGATTATCTTGTAATGTGGGGTTACTAACCATGCCCTTAGTCCGGTCAATCAACAAATAGCCCTGAAGACCATTAAAAAGCTTGGGTTTTCCGTAAGCGCTGTGTGGAACGGCCAAGAAGCTCTAGATTACTTGAAACAGCATCCCACCAAGGACCAGCCGCGACCCGACATAATTTTAATGGACGTACAGATGCCGATCATGGATGGCTACCGGGCGACGCACTTAATTAGACACCATTCTCCGTTCACAGACATGCAAGCCATTCAAAAGATACCCATCGTTGCTATGACAGCTTCGGCGATCCAGGGTGATAGGGAAAAGTGCCAGAAAGCAGGAATGGATGATTACCTTGCAAAGCCTGTGAAAGGAAAGCTGCTTGAAAAGATGTTGTTGAAGTGGGCACTGGAAGGCAGGAGCTCTCCAACGATGCCGTCAATGCAACGTTCGGATTCTCAAGATACAGACCATGGCTCGATGTGTGATCGAAGGGATTCTTACGATCGCGACCCAGGACCTGGTGACTCGCCAACCTCCAGCACAGGCGCTCTTCGTTCCGAGAGAGGTATGAGTCCTTTAAATCAGGGGGAGGCTCATGGTGTCGATTACCTCAATTCTCAGCTGGACAGACTTAGCTTCACCAACCAAGCAGCCATTTCTGCGGTAGCCAGCACCGAGAACGAGCGCCAATTGTTCCGTGAAGGAGCCGAAGAGCAAGCAATGGCTTTACGGGATGGCAAACTGCTCGCGGCAACCGAAGATCCTCGCTCACGTCCATTGACTCCAGACGAAGGGAGAGGGCACCAAAGAAGGGGTCAGGCATTAGAGTTGACGACAGAGAACGTCAATAAGCTCGCAGATGAGCAAGAGAGGACGGACAAGGGGAAACAGTTGACTGGCACGGGTAGTGCTGGCCCCACATCGCCAAACGGCGACGTACCCAACGTAGACGGTCATGGCTCACAACGAAAGGAGAGACGCAGGAGTGGAAGCGCGTCTGTAAAGAATCAAGTGCCTTCTCGACCCTCCTTAGGTGCAAGGCGACGATACGAAAGCGATAGAACCATTAGAGCAAATTCACCGGAACGATAGAATTGACGTGATCATGGGAAGGATTCATCATGAGGTTAGAAAGATGACGACGCCGCAAAAGGTGATTTGGCGTTGGATAACGGCGTTAGGATGCAAAGCATGGGATTCTCAGTCGGGCAGGGCATCCCTGAGAGGATGGCGAACAGGTTCGGTTTGGGGTAGGCGTTACGGGTTTCAGAAAGTCACGGCTGCCTCGCATATCATGCATTAGACCGGCGCGGGTGGGCAACTTGCATATAGGGCTATATGCACGAAGTGGAGGACGGCAATGGCTTGGTGTTAAGGTGCTTTGCTTGAGGGCTTAGGATAGCCCTGGTTGGGGTTCGATTGGTACTTACGCCATCATGGGCGTTGTTTTGCTCATTTTCCAGAAGAGGAGGGATTGAGCACCCCTTAGCGCTCACAAAGATGGCGAGCGAACATCTTTCTACAATGCTACGGCTACGTAGCTGTTTTGAACGTCTTAAATGACTAAACTTCAAGTACGACCTGTTGCTAGTGACAATGTCACGTGATCGCCATGTCATCTCATGGTTCGAGAGGGGGGTCACTAAGATGCACGAGAAGACGCACAATTGCGAGGACAACCTAACGAACTCCGCTGTTCTGATACCGGACCATCACTCTCTTTACCTCGCCAGCCAAATCCTTCCTACCTTTGTGAAATAGAATAGCCGTGCGATCCAATGTGCAGAGGCAGCGACGGCACACACGGAGACATGCGACTGAAATTTTCTCTCCAGACACCATCTCGCCCCTACGACCACCCATAGGTCTACCATCGACTCTTGAGCGTATACAACTGTTAAAGTCTATCTCCTCGAAAGAAATCAGCCAATGTCAGAGACATCGCAGAAACCGCTACGCTTCACAGGCCACAAATCCCTAATCCAACGCCTCGTCCTCTCCACCCTCACCGGCCGCCCCATCCGCGTTTCCAAAATCCGCTCAGAATCCCCCACAAACCCCGGCCTTGCGACCCATGAAGTCTCCTTCCTGCGCCTGCTCGAAGCCATCACCAACGGCTCTACTATCGAATTCTCCTACACGGGCACAGATCTGCTGTACCGGCCTGGCCTCATCACCGGCAGCGTCGCCGGCCAGGGCGCCAGCGGCGGCGTGGTAAAACATGAGCTCCCCGAGGGCTGCACACGCAGCGTCAGCTACTTCCTCATGCCACTCTGCCTACTCGCGCCATTCGCCAAAGCGCCAGTCAACGTGCTATTCACTGGCCCTGGTGTCATCACGTCTGCGACGCCCACGACGGGCGATATCTCCGCCGACACGGTGCGCACGGCGATTCTACCCCTCTACGCGCAGTTCGGTATCTCGAATAACATCGAGCTGAGGATACTGCGGCGGTCGTCGTCTGGGCCCGGGGGTTAGGGCGGGGCGGGGGAGGTGCAGTTGGTGTTTGGGCACCAGGTCAGGCTGCCGAAGACGATACATTTGCTTAATCCGGGGAGGGTGAAGAGGGTTAGGGGAGTGGCGTACGCGACGGGCGTGGCCGGGGAGAATAATAGGAGGATGATTGAGACGGCGAGGGGGGTGCTGAATCCGCTCGTACCGGATACTTATGTGTTTTCGGATGTGTCGTCGGCGCCGTTCCTACAGACGTCGAGGGATGGGACGAATGTGGGCGTGAAGAGGAAGATTGGGGTCGGGTTTGGGATTTCGCTTGTGGCGGAGACGTCGACGGGAGTGTTGTACTCGGCCGATGCGGCGTCGCCGCCGTCGGGTGGGCAGCCGCCGGAGGAGATTGGGCAGCAGTGCGCGTATCAGCTTTTGGAGTCGATATCGAAAGGTGGTTGCGTGTCGGTTACGGCGGCGCCGACGATGCTTATATTGATGGCAATGGGTTCGGAGGATGTGGGGAGACTGCAGATGGGAAGGGATGTGCTCGCTACGGAGGAGATCATTGGGCTCGCAAGGGATCTAAGGGCATTTGGAGGGAGCGGATGGGGGATAAGGGATAAGGAGGGAGAGAGTGAGGGCGGGGATGTAGTTGTTAGTATTGTGGGACGGGGCGTAGGTAATGTAGGGAGGAAAATAGCTTGAATGACCACGACTAAAAAGGAAACATAGACACCATAGATTCTCTAAGTGTTAATACAGTAGCATGGAGTGAAAGTCGTCTCATCTCGAAGGTGATAGGCCTAGTCCCATCCATGTCACCTGTCGCACGGGTCTGGCGCGTACCCCACGCGAGTCGATCACGTCTCCCCAGATCCGCTCAGATCGTGCCCAGTGTCATCAATGGCACCTCGACGGGGACCTGCAGATTCGAAAATCGTTTTACCACGTAAAGGTGCTAAGCCTCTACTCAGAACTATTAATGGCGTGCCCCGTGCTTCGTATGAGGCAAGTAGGAAATCTCGAGTCAGCCCAGCAACGGACGACGAGCCGCAGAGTTCGAGCGATGACAGCGAAAGTTTCTCACCGACCGCCGCTCCATTGCACAATGATCGGGGACAAGTTGGACAGAATGATGTGTCTACGAGGCTACTCAAGCCCCAGTTGAGCCATCAACAAAATAATGTGCTAGCGGAACTTGATGTGCAACAGCCCAAAACGCGACAACTTCGAGCGAGGCAGGACACACTCGGGCCAGACGGAAAGCCGCAGGAGCCTTCCGTTAAGGGCAATAAAAGACGGCACAATGAACTGGAGAAGATTCCAGACAAAGATCTGGACGATAAGGACGATTTGAACATGTTCGGAGAGCTCAAGTCAAGCCAACCGCACAGGCGAGTGAAAACATTCAGTAGGGCGGCCGGCAGGTTACAATCGCCCAAGCCTAGGAGGACTCAAAACATCTTCACAAAGCCGCGGGATGAATCACCAGCAAAGAAGACAAAGACAAGCCTAGCTCGCAAGGACGGAAATGGTGAGACCAAGTCCGGCCAAGCTCGACGGAAAGCTGCAACACCACCAAACGAGCATTCCGAACAAGTAATCTTCCGCATGCCCCCAAGCCTACGCGACATCGACGACAACAGCCAAGCCTCAAACGGTTCCCAACCCCAGTTCCGCATGCGAAACCTGGACCAAATCTCAGACTGCAGCACCGACAAACCCCCCCAGTTCAAAGTCCGCTCCTACGGCGACTCCACAACCTCCAGCCTCTCCTCCTCACCTCTCAGCTCCCCACCAACGACCATCATCCCGGACTCTCCACCGCACGATGTTCTCGACCTCACCGGCCCCGACCCCTACCCAGCACAAACCTCGTGCCCCATCTGCGCCACCCCCGTCCCCACTCCCTTCTACGAAACCTTCAGCCTCGGCCGCCGCCACCTCCCCATCACCGAACAAGCAGCGTTCTGCCGCGCACATAAGCGCAAAGACGCGGAAGACGCGTGGGCCGCGCGCGGCTACCCGTCTATCTCTTGGGGGGAGGATTTCGACACCAGGTTGCAGGGGTTGCGGGGGTACGTGCAGGACGTGCTTGATTTGAGGCGCGGGGGTTATTATAGGGGGCTGTTGGAGGAGAGAGTTAGGAGGGGACGGGAGAGGACGATGGTGCAGAACTGGAGGGCGGGGGAGGGGTTTGAGGTGCTGAAGCCGGGGTATTATGGGAGTAGGGGCGCGAGGGCGATGTGAGTGCCCTTTTCACTTTCTGTATGTTGAGACGGGAGAGATGACTGACTGTGAGCGTGTAGTCAGGAATACGTGACGCGCCACTTCTCGCAGCAACTCCGCCGCCTCGCGGCTTCGGACTCGCTCATCTCGTCCGGCGGAGTGAGCTCGTATATCCAGTGCGTGCTGGTGCCGGAGATTGCGGTCATGCTTGTGAAGCAGGATATGAAGCTTCCGGATGAGGATGGATGGGAAGACAGGGCTAGAAAGATCATGCAGGAGAGCAGGGCGTTGGGGGATGAGCTTTGTGAGGAGGAGGACGATAGGGCGGAGGATGTGGACAGAGACGGAGATGACAATTTTGTGGAACTGTAAATGACATGAACGGCTAAGGGTGCTGTACATAGCTGGGCCGCTTGCATGTGTTTATGAGAGTCCGCTGACGGCGGGTTAACGAATAAGATCACTTTTGAGCATTTTCATGTCTCGTCACGCTAGAGGTACACGGGCTGCTCGTCCATGCAGAGGAGACTTACGAACCCGTCCCCGATGCTGTCTGCGCCCCGCGAGAGTTGCTGTCACCAAGCTATTTCTCCATCCGTCCCACCTGGCAGCCTTTCTAAATTTTCACGAAACCCCACCACTTCCCCATCCCTCCCCACTCTCACCGCACATCCACACCTAAGCGTTCCCATTCATCCACGCAGTCCCAAAACTATACAGCCCATACAGCGCCAGCGCGCTCAACCCCATCGGGAGAGGTTTCTTAGTCCTGATAGCGCGGGGGACGGAAGAGCCGGCTAGGACGAGGGACGCGAGGAGGCTGAGCTCGACGCCGTAGGGCTGGCGGGCGCGGATGCGTTGGCCGCCTAGGGCGTACTGTTTGTTGGTGGGTTGCATCAGCACGGCAGCAATGGAGGGAGGGAGATAAGGAGGGAGGAGGTTGTAGAGGGGAGGAGGAGAGGAAGGGGAGGGAAACGTACCAATGCACCAACGGTAACACCAGCTGCTACGGACGGCACAGAGCCGGTACGGACATAGCCTGTTATGCCGCCGCCGGCGGTGAGGGCGGCGAGGAAGAAGGCGATGTTATCGAGGGTAGCCTGGAGAAGAGGAGGTGGTGGTTAGCTAGCTGGGCTGGTAAAGGGGTGGCTGAGTGAAACTAAAGGTTGTGTATGAGAGAGCGTGTTTTGGCACTGGTATGTGTTCTTGATCTTCTGCTGCTTTCGAGCTTGGATATGGAGCTGGATGGAAAGCTGCGGACGTGGGGAGAGGAGCTATGGAAGGGGACGAATGCGATGCTGCTGGTGCGCAGGAGCTTGTACCATTGGTTTCTGAGGTCTTGGTCTTGGAGCGCACAGATTAGATTCTTCAATGCTTCAAGTGTTGAGCAGTTAGGGTTGATGCACTAGCTGCAGGCTCAGGTACGATGAACGTGGAGACCTCCGCCGCGTCCGTCGACGTCCGAAGCATCCACAACCCCGCCTCCACACTTCAGCCACACTGTGGCTGCTCTCGCCGTTTCTTAGCGCGTCTTGATGTTAGAGTTATCTTTTATTATATAAATAGGTATTATATAATATTAGAAATAAGGTATACTATCTCTATATATATTAGTAATCAGCTTAAGTATAATTTGGCTTATATTTAGATATATACTAGCTTAGATAGATTACTTAAATCACTATTATTAAATAATTCAATCCAAAATACTAACGACGTGTGCCTTTTCTAACTCGTCACTAATCGACTGGTTCAGAAGCTCGAATATGATTGCCGGTAGCATAATGCGAAAAGGCTATGGGCAAACCATGCCGCTGTCGCCTACACCAGCATAATCGTCTCCTTTACGGAGTCGTTCAATCAATCAAATTGTGTGACCTTGCCCATACCCACTCGTTTATAATCATTCCGCCTTTGTGCCTTCCACAGCAAAAGGACGGACAAAAACAAAAAGGCCCATCCTTTTCAGACGACCTGCAGATCTTTAGGACAGAAACATTTCCCGCGAGTGCTCCTTCTATGTCCAAGTAACCAGTTCCGACAAGTCTTCCCTTTAGAGATTGGATTTCAAGACCAGGAATTTCAGGTTAATCTCCGTCGTTGAGGAACGCTTGCTTCAATTGTCCAGTGAGTCGAATGAAAGCCATCCCTGATCTCTCCGTAGGGATTGAGCCCGTATACGGCACAAAGAGCGTCGTGAATAGTTACAGCAGAAAAGTCTTCGCTCGTGCGACGCACCCTCGACGAAAATAAGTATGAAACAGGGCCAGTGACTGCAGCACAAGACCATGTTGGCGCACGTTTGGAAGCTGGCCGGGATAATCCTGCCAGATTTACACCCTTAGCTCGCCAGAATATTCCAACGTGCAGGCAACTCCTCCACAAACCGGCTAGGTGTTTGTCGTCATGCAATTTTGTTACCGCAGAGACGACAGCTCACAACGCGAGAACTATGTCATCTTGCTTGGTAACTTGTCTCGCAGTATAGCTCTCGACAAGGCTATACCACTGGTCGTAGAGGAGTTGAGACGTGAACTGATTTCTAGGGAGGCATTGAACATGTAGGGACGGAAATAGGCTGAGCATATGTCGCAATGAGTCGGAGTGGAAGAATTTATTTGAGTACTGACAGGCAGAGTGAAGCATTCGCCTTGCCAATCTGCACTTTTCAAGTGTCGGTGGGATTCATCCGTTCTCAATTGGCCCAACGGTTGTGCTTCCTTGGACCTCACCTGTTACGGCATCACAAAGTCGAGTGTTGGAGACTCAACAACGAACCCAAAACTGTTTCTTCTCTTGGTCCGTTGTGAGCCTCGACTGTCTCCTGGCAATGCCACGCTCCCGGATTCCGCGAATGCGCAGAGAGAGGTTTCGACACGGTCAAACGTCAAACACATAGACATAGCAGATGGCCGCTTTTTTGATATTAAAAATTACATAATCTAATTGGTAGTAATTAGGTGCTCTGTCAAGCTAGAAGAAGGAGACATTGTTGGACTATTACTGCTCTATTGTCCAAAGGGAGCGTCCCAATCATTTACTGGCATTGCTAGCAGCGCGTGGTCGCTCAATCGGTGGGGTGGCCGCTGCAGCTTGACCGTAGGCGTCCGGTGTTGCAGTCCTTCTCGTATGCTCGTAAGCAGCCCCATCCATTCGTGACGGTCTCGAAGGATACAAGATGGACAGGCAAAAGATCGTATGCCCAGTTCAATCAGGCACGATTGCAGCAAACTCGGTGGACAGCCGATTTGATAGAGATGAGCAGCATGTAACGAATAGAGCGGGATGACCAAAAACTCGTTAGCGAGAAGCACGACGGGTCACAGTCTGGCCAGTATAGTGCGGAGAAGCCATTACAGATAAAAGTGCCGAAGGGTGTTTTGGAATCAAGGGGGTTATGAAATCTCTCTTACTAAGTCCCCGCACACAATGCTGCTGGCCTCCTGCTTACCTGTTTAGGCAAGAAAGGATTCCATAACCTCCTCGATTCCAAAACACCCTCCGGCGCGTTACCATAGTGAACGAAAGATATTTAGCATAAGGCAAGCCACCAAGCCACCAAGCCATGGCGCAACAATAACCCTTCTGAATCTTGCGCGGATACCGTACTACCCCACGGATAGCCGTCGGTGTTGACTGTGATTCGCAGGGCTAAAAGTAAGCACTACGGAGCATGCGGGGAAGCCGCTACTTGTGCCGCAGGCGGTGTTGGCGAACTGTCGCGAACTCCTCGCTTGGACGCTATGACCGACTGCTCGACTCAGACAATTTACCTACTTAGGTAGGTACTCGCAACCACCGCCGACCTAGGTAGGTAGAATGGTGCTAGATCAGGATCACTTCTACATGCTCGGACGCCATCGAGATGTATGAGCGAGCCCGTCGCTGGATACTTTCTGTCCACTCCGAAAGCAAGTCCGTGAACGTCTAGCTGTTCCCCGTGAGAAGGATTACTTAGCTCACACAACTTTACACTCATAAGATCGAGTGATTGGCGGCTTTTCTGCAGCTTGCGCTCTAGCTTTGCTGATGAAAGAGGTGGTGCTGGTGTTCGGCCGCAGTCAGATTGTAACGATGACTCGAGCTCGTTTCTCCAACCGCATCACCCGTATCATACTGCTTGTCGCCATGGACGACTCTGCCAGATGTAACGCTAACCAGCTAGTGCTTACCCGAGCCTTAGTAAAAGAGTTCCTGAAGAAGAAATGGATCACGAGTGCATCAGTCCAGACTGGTTCTTACGTCCAAGCCATTACTCAAATGGCATATCTAGAATGGGGCCCGCCACGCCCTCGTCTCTACTCTTAAGTTAAAACAAGACCTCCTTCTAGTGCCGTTGTATCCTGAACCCCGTATGCTCCAGGGAAACACTTTTTGCAATACGCAACAGGATGTTCTCCATGAAAAAGACTGCCGCGTCTGTCCTCCTCGCACCCTATATCCTCACAACCCTAGTTCACGCGGCGACCGTCACGTATAACTGGAATGTTGGCTGGGTATCTGCGAATCCTGACGGCCGACAAACTCGACCCGTTATAGGAATCAATGGCCAATGGCCATGTCCCGCGCTTACTGCTAGTGTTGGGGATCAGGTTGTTGTCAACGTCCATAACTCGCTAGGCAATCAGTCTACCTCCATTCATTTCCATGGCATGTATCAGCAAGGCTCAACCTATATGGACGGCGCAAGGGGTGTTTCCCAATGCTCAATACCACCCGGAAATAGTTTCACTTACAGCTTCACAGTAGGACTCTAGCGGCCCCCGATGCTACTTCTGGCATTCCTGACAGTTCATAGGTTAACCAGGCTGGCTCCTACTGGTATCATTCCCATGACAGAGGCAAGCCTAATTTATATGCTGCCTTGAGCTGTGTTCTGACGGCACACTAGGTCAGTATCCTGACGGCCTCCGCGGTCCAATGGTCATCAGGGATCCTAGCAACCCCTATGCAGGCCAGATAGACGACGAGCTCACAATTACTGTATCCGATTGGTATCACGACCAGATGCCAGGTTTAATAAACTACTATCTCTCCGTTAATCGCAATGCGGATGGCGTCGAGCCAATCCCCTATTCGGCACTATTGAACGAGGCGCAGAATACCAAGGTCAAGATTGCGCCAGGAAAAACGTATTATGTTCACATTATCAACATAGCTGCCTTTGCACAAGCTTATATCCACTTCGACCAGCATCAGATGACAATCATTGAGGTTGACGGTATCTATACGCGATTACAGAACGTCGATTCTCTCTACGTTGCGACGGCCCAACGGTACGGCGTTCTTCTGCGGACCAAACCCAATGCATTGCAGAATTATGCCTTCCTTGCATCGTTGGATACAAGTGCTTTCGATAGTGTGCCGGGATATGTCAATCCGAACGTCACGGGCTATCTGGTCTACAACGACAGCCTGCCGCTGCCGGGAGACGCGCCGACCTTGAGCAACTTCAATATTATCGATGACTTCAGCTTGATCCCTCATGATGGCCAGAGGCTTCTGAGTGGTAAACCAGATGTGACGATCACATTGACGCTGGACTTCTGGAAACAAGACGGCCAAAATAGGTAAGTACATCGTAACTAGGCGTTCGGTTGGGAACGCCCTTGGTGCACTACACAGGCATCCATGCTAGCAGGCTCATGCTTTCTTCAAAGTTCAGAACTGTTGTGCTGACCGTATCATACAGAGCAGGATTTAATAAAATCACGTACCTTGAGCAGAAAGTACCTACCATATTCACGGTTATGAGTGCACCCGCAAAGGACGTAGAGAATCCCCTAATATACGGTGTCAATACCAATGCCCAAGTCGTGAAACAAGGCCAACTGGTGGAAATTGTGATTAATAACAACGACAATGGTCAGCATCCAATACATCTCCATGGTCATGCACCACAAATCGTTGCACGGGCACCCGGCCCATACACAGGCGACACTTCCGGGATGCCAGCAGTCCCCATGCGGAGAGACACCTGGACCCTTGCTCCAAACGGGTTTACGGTCATCCGATTTCAAGCGAACAATCCCGGAGTCTGGCTCTTGCATTGCCATATGGAATGGCACGTCGACGCTGGCTTGACAGCTACAATCATTGAAGCGCCACAACAGATTCAAGCACAACAGAGCGTTCCCGCGGCTGGCCTGCAGTTATGCAAGTCACAAGGGATCGCCATTGCTGGCAATGCAGCAGGTAACACCAACAACTTCACCGATCTCACCGGAGCAATTACAGCAGCGCCACCTAATCCCAGCGGGTAAGGTCTCCTCGCGACGACCCTTAGGCATGCACTTACGTCTTGTAGGGCAATGGTTTAGAGAGGCCGTTTTGTTGTTTCGTGCGAAGCGATAATGTGTAATGTGTACGAATAGGGGCGTCTGAAGACAAGGTCATGGGACGAGGAAAAGTCAGGTATTCTCTTAGCGGCACGGATGTCGCTAGACTGATGGTAAAGGATAGACCCGGCGTTCTTCATTGCTCGGAGTTTGGCTTTGCAGCGTGAGCGAAGATACCCGATTTATGCATAAACAACGTCTGGGGTATGCCCTCAATTTTGCATGCCCTCAATTTCAGGAGGGGTTGAATTCAACGTGATTGGAATTATTCTGCATTTCGAGGCGTAATTCAAAGGACACTTGATTATGGAGTATGGAGATTACATTTCGCTTCTTCAATACACAATGCGCTTGTGTTCACTACTTCCAAATACAAGTTTCTAAGTAAGGGCGGTGAAAGACCCGATGAGAAACAGCCGCCGGGTTCTATCGACATCAAGTTCGCTAGAAACAGGAGCGAGTGCGTGTGCCGGTGCCGCCTCTTGGAATGCCTACGTCGTCGGCCTATGTATTTGTGGTCCTCGCAATTCACGTATTGCTAGGTGTCTCGAGAGCCGCAAAAGTGACGGTCTGTGAATCGTTATGTCAATTTGTCTTTGCAAGGTAAGGAAGCCATGATGAGTGTGATTCTAGGAAAGCCGCGTTGTAGATTTACGATGGATGTTGTTTTCAGCGCAATATTGAACAGCAACCAAGCACCGAAGATACAGTATGTTTGAGAGGTTTGGGCTGGGCGGGAAAACATGCGTTTGAGCCACTCCGATCACATGACGTAATTTAGCGGCATTGGTGGGGACTTCGTAAGTCAAACACCTGAGATCAGTGGTATGACGGTAAGGCTATTGGGCAACCTCTAATAGTTAGATCTTCTTCAATTATATCTATCTATATTCAAACAACACCCTCGTTTGTAACCTTAGGGAATTTCGAGAACCACTTTGCCTACTGCCTTGTTTTGCTCCATGTAATTATGCGCATCCCCCACCTCGGCCAGTTTGAACGTCTTGTACAGGAAAACCTCTTGCGGGTACTGCCCACTCTCGACCTTTCGAACCACATCTTCAAAAACCCGGTACACTGTTTCATGTTCCATTCCATCGTCCTCGGATCCAATGCCACTGTTGGTCATGGTGTATTTTGACACACTCCGTGTCGGAGGAATCATGGGAATCGGCAACCCGCCGGCCTGGAACTTTGTGTCGAGCACACCAACGAAAACGACTGTACCGTAGCGGGCAAGAAGACCAAGATCGCGGGGAACCTGATCCAGACCGACAAGCTCGAGGATGATGTCCACTCCCTTAGGGAACAGTTTGGGAACCTCCTCCTGGAGCACATCCTCGGAAATGACGTGGTCAGCGCCCGCTTGCTGGAGATGCTCAATCTTCTGCGCGTTCCTCGTCGTGGCGATGACAGTAGCGCCCGCTTGTTTTGCCAGCAGGATGGCCCAGACGCCTACACTAGACGTCGCAGCGTGCGCCAAAACAGAAGCACCTGCGGCGCGTTCGCGCAGTCGGCCTGACAGCATGATGGCGCCATACGCCGTCCACATACTCATGCCAATCGCGCCAAGCACGTTCCATGGCAAATTCGTGTCAGGCAGGCGGTATAGCCGTCGCTTATGGCACAGCACATACTCGGCGTACGATCCATCATAAGCTTTTCCGCCGCCATAGGCGAACGCCGTGACTCTTTCGCCGGGTTTGAAGTCTGTTGCGGCACCGGCTTCCTCGACTTCGCCGACGAACTCCTCACCAAGGATCTTGGGTGGATCTGGGTGATACTCGGACTTGAAGATGGTGAATTCTGGTGGGAAGGCTGGAAGGCCAGCTCGCGAGCGGAGTTCGGCCCTGTTCAGGCCTGCAGCTCGGACTCGGCAGAGGATCCAGTCTGGTGAAGGCAGAGAGGGGCGGGGGTAGCTGGACGAGTACGTAAAGCAATGAGGTGGTGGGGATGAGCCTGGATTTGTAAGGACAGCGGCGGTCATGGTGCCATTAGGCTTGTTGTCCCAGGACGGCATGGTTGACTCGCTTTCTGTCTTGAACCAGTATCTTCAATGAGAAAATTCGGAAGGAAGTTCAAACACATGGACGAGTGAGGTTGTGAAGAACGAAGTCAAGGTGCAAAAGCTCCAGCTCTAACGAGGCCAGCATTGTTGGGACGCGGCCGTGGGCTCTTATAACATGCAAACACACAGGTGATTCGGGCCCAGCCGCTCATACTGATTCATAGATCAAGGCATCCCAGCATCATTGCATGTGGCTTGTATTGAACCTGGAAGGCATGGCATAAGCATACCGTCCCCAAGCCCAGGTAACGAGCGAAGTCCGGTGTGTGGAAGAATAAGCACTAGGTAGAACTGGAAGCGTGTAAATCAGCGGATTATATCTTTCGCCCCTATATTTGTATGTCCAGCGGCACCACCATGAAGAGTTTTATGAGTCAGTTTCTCAATTGTATTGCTTGTGAAGCAGTGGAGGGGATTTTCTAGATTGAGATTTAACCAAGCATCCGTGCCAATCCGACCTAGGAAGAGGTACTTCTAGGGGAGCCGGTGGGATTGAGGGTGTTGTATGTCCAACAAGGATCCTATCCATGCGCGCGGTACGCTTTGGTAAAACAACTACATCATCTCCTTGATTCAGCAGTCCCCCCAAGCTGGAAGCCCTGTCACGGCCCCAAATGCGACGCGGTTCAGGCACAGGGGTGCAGCACGGTAAAACCATTTGCAGTTCTTCCTGTACAGTACTAAGTACGCAGTGTTGTCAACTCTTGATCGATGTCAATTAATCGATCCAACTAAATGGATAGATGAATCATATCTGGTTTGGTAGACCGAGCGATTTCCAAAAGATCAATTTCTTGTTCTTCAACTGTTTGAACAATTGATATCGTTAGCGGAACCAATCGAGTAGAATCAGTGACAGCATTGGACGCACATATGGAGGAGGCCATAAGCACTTTATCTTAAAGCATTTCCCCGCCCAAAGCCATGGCGTTTTGTGGCTGTTTCAAGCGCTGGTGGAGTGTGGGTTGTCGGAATATTAATTCTTCCAGTCCATCTCCATACTTCAGCCACACTGTGGCTATCCCTGAGCCCTTGCGTGTCCACATCTGCAAACCGTACAACGTCAATCAAAGTCTCTCAGTCCCAAGCACACCACTCTCGCGTGGTGTGGATTCTCGAATATCCGTGCAAATCTTACCACTCCGTCGTTTCAACCCACAATGGCGCCCAAAAAAGCCGGCACAGGCAGCACAACACCCTCCGCCGTTCCCCCCTCCTCCGCAGATCCCTCCCACCGCATCTCCACCGCCGCATCCTCCACCTACGGCACCTCTTCCTCCAGCAAATCTCAAATAGCGCCGCCCACGAAGCCTGCCTCTACTCCTTCCGGCTCCAGTCGAAGTACTCAAACAAAAGCCGGCACGACTTCCGTGAACAGGAATGATGTCCAGAACATCGTGCAGGGGGTGTGGAAGAACTACCTGGATAACACGCCGCAGAGGGTTAAGCTGATTGATGTGTTCATGGGGTTTTTGGTTGTGGTTGGGGGATTGCAGTTTGTGTATTGCGTCGTTGCGGGGAACTATGTACGTTTCCCTGTTGCCTCTTCCTCGATCCTTAATTTACACGGATATGATATCACGGAGGGCAAAAGGATGGAAAGCTTTACTTGGAGGGCAGAATGCTGACAAGCCGTTGTGGTCTAGCCTTTCAATGCCTTCTTGTCAGGCTTCTCGGCGACAGTTGGGCAGTTCGTGCTTACGGCTAGCTTGAGGATACAAACGAATCCGGAGAACAGAGGGGAGTTTAAGAGTGTATCTGATGAGCGGTAAGATTGCTCCCCCAAGTGGATCTCTCGGCCCCCTTGTGTCGCGGTCTCCCTTGGCTTTTTTGATGAAGTTGTAAAGTGAACTTTAGCTGACACTTTCATCGTTGTGCAGGGCATTTGCGGACTACGTTTTCGGAAGTCTTCTGCTGCATTTCTTTTGCGTCAACTTTATCAACTAGTTATTCAGAAGAAGAACTTATGCCGTTAACTTTCATTCAATGAAAATCTGTGAAATCTTGCCTAAGTTTATACTTCCTGCGCCCTATGGTTGTAGACTCAAGGCTCTGATTTCCGTAAAAGCTCGCTACCATTATTACATGGTTGCCCGTAAATCTCAATGTAGCCGAGGCTTGGGTCTAAATACACGATTGTTTTGCCGATTCGTTGCGCACGCTACCCTTTATTGCCTAACTTCATCTGCCGAGCATTGAGCACATATGTGTCTATGTGCTCTTACCATCTTACCATCCTGTTTTTTGTTAGTCCCATGTATAAAGAGGTCTTGGAACATCTCACCAGTGAGTTCAGCCGAAGATCGGCGACTAGTCGCGTGGCTTGGAAAGACGGTCGAGGTTCTGGCCGCTAATCCGACGAAGCGTCACAGTGAATGCTTCCGGCACATCACTGGAGGTTTCTTTTAAGATTTTCAACAATTTGTCCTTGCCTGGATGGAACCGCTCAATCTTGCCATCGACGTACTTATACGACAAGAGGCAGCCCTTTTCTTCCGCGCCGTCGAACATAATGCGGAAGAAACCCTCGCCTTCGTACGTCTCGGCCAGGGTCCTGTCTCCGATAACAACCAATCCATCTTTTGCCCTAGTGATGGCGTAGTTGACGAAGCGGCCCAACACGTCTTCGGTGTTGCAGTCGTCGAGGCTAGTGACGACCGAGTCAACAAAGACTATGGTAGCCTCGCTTCCCACAGACTCTTCGAGGGTCCAAACACGGATGTCGTCAGCGTCGTTGCGAGTTTTGGCCAGTGCGTGCTGCTTCTCGAAGTACAGGTATTGCTGGGTAGCGTAAGGGACAATAATGGCAATGTCTGAGCATTCCAATCCGCATTTGAGGACGCTCTTGACTTTTCCCCAGACTATGTCTGCATAGACCTGGTTACTGCGCTCCATGAAGTGCCCTTTGATTGAGGACGCGCCTGTGCAGTTGATAATCATGGTATTGCTACCTTCAGAAGGCACGCGCGGCTCCGGACCACGAACGATGATGGTGGTCATATTGGAGTTCTCTGAATATCTGAGCAGGTCAGCACCTATGAAGAGGAAAGAAGAGACAACGGTTAAGGACCTGCCTAGTTTCACGATCATGCAAGGAGGTCAGCGAGTATATTGAGCTGGTACAGTGTTCGGTGATGTGAACGCCGAGGGGCCTTTGGATGTACGAAGCCAAGAAGCGGAAGAGGAGGTTAGGCAGGACGATAGGTTGACGCGTTGTAGGAGAGACTGGGGACGGACAGGATAACCGGATGAAGGCGGCGGAGGCAGTGTGGTTGAGTGTCAGAAGATGGAGGTGCTGGGTGGGAAGACACCTATTTATACACGAAAGAGATAACTCGCTTAGCACTGGATCACGTCGCCGGAAACAGCTAGCTGCTGTAGTAGTCACTGTTGAGATCGAAATGACGTTCGTGTAATTCCGCGAAAGATGAGGCACGGCGATGGGGCAAGCTTTGCAATAGTCCGCCCACAATGCTCATATCATGAGGCAACTTCAGTCTCATCGAGAGGCCTGTTCAGCCGAAGAAGCTGCAATTGGAAGATTGAGATAATATGGGCTCATTCTTGATTTTGGAAGCAAACCAACGCCGGCCCACCGCTCACTTCTATGATTGACGTCGTGACGGAAGGACTCGGGAAGCACCACCACTAAACGTTTTGTAGGCCTCCTATTGTTGGAATTACTGTCGGATTCACGCTAGCACCTGTTGACACATGTGCCAGTATGCCATAACTTGGCATGCAAAGACGGGCGGGGAAGTCGAGTAGCTTCGGCGCAAGAGTGCTCACGAGACATGCCCTGCGGCTTCAAGACAACACGGTACCTAAACTCGTTCCGTACTTATGCGGTACACCACCATCTACGCAAGTGCTTCATCATCAGAAGCCGTTACAACGTGCCAACCACACTGCGAACCACGTAGCAATCAACTTAACGTTACGCAAGAGGAGTAATGGATTTGTTCAACCGAGCAGTCAGCCGGAAAGACCGATGCGAAGAAGACGCTTGTTAATTCATCGAGTCAAATGAGCCGGATCAATGTCGCGACAGCTTGCTGCCTCGCTGACTGCGTAGGTAAAACTCCAGCTGCGAAGTGCGACTGATTGAAAATACGGTAGATGAACCTCGTCACCCTCCTTTCGAATATCTGTTTTACGTTCTCACCTTGGTCTTTTGTGGAAGCCCTGGTACCTCAACATCCATGTCAAACGCTCAGGTCAGCTTCCCACTACGCATGGTGCACTAGTTTCGCGTCTAGTTGGGAAGCCACGCTACACTCGCCGAGTACCTGAGCCATGAGTGCTGCTCAATGTGCCCCAAAGGAAACGTTAATCGCAACTTGGATTTACATTTTCCGGAGCTCCGCTAACTGAAATCTCAAAGGCCCGTTTCAACATACTTAGAATTGCGGCAGCGGATTGAAAGAGTGCTTTCCATTCACGTGTACCATCTGTCCTGTGTCTAGCAACCGTGTCTTGAAAGGGTTTGCTATGCAATGAGATTCGCCCCGAATCCAACCCGACAGCTCTGTTATAAGACTGCGTGAAACATGCAGTGCCTAGACTGCTCGCATATTCTTCCACATTACTGCGTTGACGGCACACTGAGTGCTCCGACTGTCCCAACTCTACTCCTCTTCCGGATGGGTAATGGTCGTATCGCCAATCATGATAAGCCCGTCACTTGCCCTGCTCAACGCCTTTGGAAGAAGTGGGTGACTACCCTCATTAGCGATCTCACTACCGTCCATCCTGCTGAGAACCATATCGACAATGACAACGGGAGCCTCGCTTCCGCTGCAGTCGTCGAACGTCCAGGTCGCAATATCCTTAGCGCTCTCGTGCTTTTCCGTCAATGTCTTCAGCAACTCGCGGTAGAGACGTCGCTGGCCAACGTAGGGGACAATGATCGCGATATCCAAGCCTTTGAACCCATCGACGAGCATCTTTTCGACGATGCCCCGCCCTATCTCGGCGAATACTGGGTTCACGCGTGAGATACCGTCCTCCTCTGCTGTGGATGGTGCCTTGGCGCGATGGACGAATATCAAACTTTTGTGGTCAAGACCATAGTGCTTTTGTAAGAAGTCTTGAACCTTGATCGCGATGGGTCTGGACTCAACCTCCGTGCCAGGACCGTTGGTGACAGTCTCATCATAGACGTCGACTTCGCGCATGAGATCGGCGATTTGGGGCACCATCTGGTACTGCTGTGTTACAACGACAGGAATTCGATTGTCTTCCAGCAAGCGAGCCCAGAGGCCGCCGCGGAGGAGCTGTCCGAGTATCTCATTCGTGTCTGCCCGATCCGTCATGACAATGGCTTTGATGCAAAATACATCGTTAGCAGTTATCCAAAGCAAATAGAGAACATGGGCCACGAAGGACTTACCTGGAGATAAGCAAGCGAATTAGGTGACCTTTGTGCGTGCGAAGAAGCTAAAGGTTTGGAACAAGTAGAGCTGGACAAGGGGAGCGAGGAGAGAGGTGCAGAATTTGAAAGCTAAAGTCGATTTAGTCGGCTACATGAAGGCGGAAGGACAAAGCGGCTGGGAAGACGTCCTTATATGTCACTGGTGACCTCCGGCAGCTCACTTAAATCGCCGATCTCAAATCTTCACTTGTGAAACCCATTAAGCGGATCCCGTGACATCATTTCCTGCTTACATCCGTTTAATCTTAATCCAATCTTGCCCTGAAACGGCTGCGTTGTTGGTACTTGCTTCACAGCCAATCATTATTATTATCCCTAGTCAAGTAGTCGGTTACATTGCGTAGCCATTGAGATGTGGTAAATCTCACTTGACCTTTACTGTTAGGACATTGTACGTGTCTCACCACTCAACATTGACACGGCTTTATAACGAGGTTGAGGTACTGCTAGAGTGTCTTTGTGTGCCTTCCACGAGAAGAGCGTTTACTTCATATAAAGAGTTGCAGACGGCATAAGCAGCAGGGTATCAGACCACAATATCTGCTCCTCTGAAGTGAAATTCACACTGCGTTGGATGGAGTTGACTCTGCATCTCACGTATGTAAAAGACCAACGTCACCGCCCTGGTGAAATCTCAAACGCTGCGATTGCGAAAAAGGACGAATACTTCCTCTCGCCCTCCGCGTGGTACGCGTTTCAGCATCTTTCAGTCACAATATCTTTGCTGTATCCGCTGACGACGTCTTACTGATGTGGATAGAAAAGCTAACAATGTAGGCGTTTGTCGGCTTTTCTGTGCATTTCCTGATTACACGCTTCCCAAGGGTAGATGCGGACAAGCAAAACTGAAGACTGTTGCAGCAGTGATAAGATATGCCCTGACAGGGCCATCAGCTATATGCTTGGGGTTTGGACTCTTCTCGCTTTGCTTCAGTTCAGGGCAGTAGTCTGTCATCATACATCGTGCAATGGATCTGCACGGACGTGCAGTCAGTAGAAAACCCGCTGGCTTAGCATTGAGCGTCCGCAACGGTATCTGATTGAGTCCTTTCAACACATTCCAACGTATACTCATCTCTGATCCAGCCGTAAAACAGCCAAGGCATTTGGGAGATAAAGAAGGACCATGGACCGTGGACTTGTAGATTCGCTGGTGGCTCTGCTGAGGCGAGAAATCAGTGCTGCCATACGATACTCACGGCTGTCAGAGTGCATCCAGCGCAGTCACCGAAGAACAAATATTGATCATCAGGCTGCTCCTGAAGCCTTTCGCGTATTCTGGGAGGGTGTCTGTGTGATATCGATGGGACGTTGAACGCCATTGGTACCATAGCCGCTGCTCGAACAGTCAGAAAGATGGCTTAAGTGTATCAGGATAAACCATTAGAACTCTTGCCGAGTTTGACGTCTATGGATGTTGGTAACGCCTAATCCGCCTAATTTTCCATGGTTGTACTTTACAGTGTTTCGGGGGCCCCAAATACTTTACCCTAAGCGGAGGCCGTTGGCTCGGTCTCGCTTGGGTCAATGACTGGCAGGCCAGCTTCCTTCCTGCTTTTCAAAGCTCTCGTTTTCCGCTCCTGGAAGATGGCTTGCCGCTCCTGTGTCGAGGGTCCCAGATCGCTCCCAGTATCGCCACATTGAAGGTCCGCCAACATCTTGGCCAGGTCAAACTCTCTCTTCAATTCTCCGTCCACACAAACCCGTATAGTCCCAATTCGTTCGTACAGTATTGACCCATAAAATGCCATATGGTAGTTAAGAAATAGTAGGCCTTCAATGTTGTGACATATGAAGAAGGCAAGCCATTCTGGGCGTATGATGGAGGATGACAAATCATGACCTCCGCGACGACCGGGGGAGATTCGACTACGCCACCAATCCCAATATTGCAGGTGTGGAGGCCCCAACATGGCAACGTCTAGAGGGGTCTTAACGTCCAAGGTCAAGTGCTTGATGATGACGTGCTTGTCCTCTGGTTCTCGTTCCCGAATTCCCGCAGCTCCGCACTTTAGGAAACGCTCCAGCAAGCTGTAGAAGCACCACACAATCTGCGGAGGCGCACCATCGCCGCCCCGAAAACCAGACACTTTGCCATTACTATTGCCGAAGATTCGGAACGTCGTGACAATGCTGTCAATTCGATTCGACAGAGCCGGCACGGAAAGCCACGTCGGCCACAGCTCTCGCTCATTGACGAACATGACATCGAGGCTGTAGGAAAGCTTGCTTGAAAGGCGCCCGATAGCGGACTGCGTCTCTGCAGAGATCTGACGGTTGACCAGGAGAAGCGGCGTACTTGTCGTGACACTGTCCAACTGCTCGTATTTATTGTGACTCGGTCCATAATCCCACGATTTATGTTCGACGTCGTTAAGTTCGATTCGATCCTGACAGGCCGCATCAGGGGTTGCAGGCGGGGCTCGGCTGGAGCAGAGGGTGAATTCAATGATTCTGTCGCGGACCTCGCGAGGGATATCCAGCAAGGAAGGCATGTCTCTCAGAATCGATTTTGGCGTGTTGATGGAGGCTTGTGACGGGGATTGAGAGAAAACGGGGAGTACTGGAGAAGAAGGCAATGGTTTGATAAGCAATGTCTTCAAGGCTGAAGAGTCTGATTTCTGGCGAGAGTGTTACGTGGGCCTTATAACGGAGTAGTATTGCGCCCGTTTCGTTGATGTTTAAGCTTTGGTACTCAGCACAAAGCGAATGTAGAAGTAAGAGTCACAGCTGCCTCGACGAATTTGACTCCCGGACGTACTTTTCGAACAAGAACATGCCGTCACCTTAGCCACCAAGGATTAATTGGTACAATAACTGCTCAGTCGCAATGAAGATCAAAGGCGAATGTCTGGTTGAGGTGCGCAGTGTCACGGATGTGAGTCACTCCACTGATTGATGTAGCTCAATCATCACGTGCTTCCGCTTAGTCAACGCTACCGCACTCAACTCGTTGAAAGCTGTTGGATTACTGGCTAAGCGAGCACGTGACCTCTGCGTTCGCACCCTATGTTCTTCCGCAGATAGTAGATAGATCAAAAAAATTCAATATAACTGTATATTCAATAAGCCTTAATTGGCTAATAGTTATAAGCCCGGCTGTCGCCTTTGTCTAATTGAATTCATTCGCCTTATAATCCTTAAGATAGTATATTATCTAGGACGTTGTTATCGCCAAGTGCTAATACTCTAATATTTAGTACTAACGCGTTCCACGTGTTTCTTGCTCTATTACTAAGTCAGCCTACGTCTTCTAGCTACTTAATATAAATATCGATCTTATTACACACGTTTTCTAGAGTCTAATATTATCGTCGCTATATCGACTCTATTCGAGTATTTAGCTTTATTAGCTAGTACTATTATTAAGTTAGACGTTGTCCTTAAAACCTCTACAGACTGGGAGGTATAGATTATATATATCTAAATAATCGCAGAGAATACTAAAGTTTAGAGACTTATTAATCCCAACTTATCTACTGAACTAGTGCTGCCGAAAGCTCCTATTCGTCCTATACCCTTAATAGTTAAAGGGGGAGCTATATTAGAGGATGAATTAATAGATATAGAGCTAAAGAGGCTGGAACGAAAAGAAAACAATTATTATAAGGACCTATAGATATTCTAGAAGTAGAAGGAAGCACTTCAACGCGTTATAAACACTATACTTAGCACTATTACCACTTCGAACCTTGAATATACAAAGGATGAACCTACACTATAGAGAAAACTTATTACTTTAAAGAAGTGACTTGCTCTAAATAATCGTGCGAAGGAGTTAGATATAATCAGACGTTATCAATAGTTAAAAAGAGCTCTAAAGGTATAAGATATAGATGCTTGGTTATATAACTAGGAGGTGGTATACCGTGACGCGGCTAGACTTAAGATTACAGATATAGATAGAATATATTTATTATACAACTTTCTAGGAGCGTTAAAGAGTATAGATTAGCAATTTACTGCGTTCTAAGAAGGCTCTATCTTAGAGAAGATTGCTGAAGGAAAACTATTACTATCTATATATAATATAATAGAGCGTTACTGTAATTATAGACGCGTTGTTCAGGCAACTTCTTTACTTTAAAAGCCTTCTCACTCCATATTCGCCACGTTCTAAGGCCATTTAGAAGATAGTAATAATAAAACGAATTCTAGAGCTTTACAGAATCTAGTATATATATATAGTAAAGCGTATCACTTTAAGGATTGCTTCTACATTATAAAGAGCCTTTACCTAAAGTACTAGAAGCTAGATCTAAATATAGAAAAGGCATTCGAGGATAAGATCAAGGAAAAGCCTATAATCCGAACGGTTATACGTCACTTATAGAATAATATATTAAATACTACTTCTATTCCCTCTTTATCACCTATACTAGCTCCTACTTTAACTCCTATTCCTAGACTAGTTCCCGAACTGAAACCAGCTAACTTCTTCGTCTCTGCCTCCTTCGCGGCTAATATATCAATTAATACTACTAGTTACTAACTATAAGACTACTAGACCCTTAATACTAGTTCTAATACTTATATAGTGAATGATTTAGAATATTTTATCTAGACTTATCTAGTAGCTGAGGACGACTTTCTGATCGCAGGCAAGACCTTATACAAGATAATCTTATTTAGAAGCGTTAAAATCGCTATTATAACTTCTTCTAATGCTAAAGAATATATCGCACTTTATAATATAGCCTATGTACTAGGATTTATGATAAATCTGGTGTCGATAAAGCGACTTATAAATAAAGGGGTGTATTGGGATACTGGAAGAGGTATACTATACTACGGCTAATAGAGAGACGAATTCTACACCGTTCTTCCTGTTAATAATTACTTTATTCTAGAGTATAATCCTCCTCGAAAATTATTCTCCTTATTCACTGTTGCCCGCTCCTAGGAGAAGTGTCCTTATATAGAAGCTTCTATAATATAGTAGTATTATATACTTAGTCATGTAAATCTAGAAGCGATCTCTAATATTTAAAGCAATATAATTAGTGCTAAGGTTATCTCTAGAAGAGGTCCTTCTACTATCGAATGCGAAGATTGTGCACTTTCCAAAGCACAGTAGGTAATCTCCTATTACTCTAATATAGAATCTTCTATAATAAGACCTTTTAAACGTGTGGCATATAATATAATTCAAATGGCTAAAGCTTATAACGGAGATAAATAGATTAGCTATATAAGATACGTAAAGACATTAATGAACTTTATATACACGTATGCTTAGAAGTCCTAAGTAGTAGAAATTATTGCTGAATTTATTATAATAGTTAGAACTCGATATAATACGAAGATCCACTTCTAGTAAACTGATAGAGAGACCTCTTTAGGACGTACTTTTGATGATCTTATAGCCACTCACGGTATTACTACAGAACGTTCTACTCCTAGTACTTAAGCTTAGAATAGTACCACTAAACGTTCTAGGGGGTTGATAATAACGAAAGCTAGAACCATGCGGAATGCAGCACGATTACTATTAACTCTTTAGCCTAATATCACGTAAGCAGCAGGCTATTTACTCAATCGAACACCCACGAAGCAACTTGCCTAGAAGACACCTTATAAACTAGTTACTGGCTATTAGCCATCTTTATTATATCTCTATATCTTTAGCTACCGTGCCTATCCACTCATTAAGAATATTCTATATAAGGAGAAGCTCGAACCACGTGCTTATATTGGTTACTTAGTAGGATACGATTCGATGAACATATTTAAGATCTAGATTCCTAGCAGGAAGAGGATTATTTATACCAGAGACGTGACGTTCAACGATAACGTCTTCTATAGTCTATTAGAGCTCGATCTATTCCACTTGCTCCGTGACGAAGTTGATCAAATCGTTAAAGTTCTAGATCTCCCTAACGTAAATACTGCCGTATTTAAATTCAAAGATTTGAACGTATATAACAATATACTATCATCTAAATAATAGGGCACTTAGAATAATAGTATAAATACTAAGCATATAGATTACGCTTATCCTTTACTAGAAGTAATACTTAAACCATTTACGTCTATATTATCTTCGTCTACAACGCCTAGAATTATAATACCTATTAAAGAAGAGACATCAGATAAAAGTGCTAAAAACCCTATACTTCCCCCTATATAACCTATCTACAAGCCTTAGCTAAAGATTACTACCAAATTCTTAACTGATAATATCTTGCCTAAGGGTTCTATATAAACCTGTCGTCCTCCTACCCGTCACGCAGCTTATATTACTCTACTCTAAGAACTATAATACTATAACGTTGGTTACTTTACCGCTTTTGCAACTGGCCTATAGAAGGACCACTCTCTACTTAACACTCTATATTATAATAGCCTTCCTCCTAAGCTAAAGTTATGGCGTCAGCTCCTTAAGTATCGGTTTAAGGATAAGTTTATACTGGCGGCCAAGTAAGAGATAGATGGATTAGAGGAATATAGTACATTTGAGTATATATTAAAAGAGAAGGCTTCAGGTAGTGTTCTACCGCTCCTATAGGTCTTTAAATATAAGTTCGATACTGATGGCTTCTTAACCAAGTTTAAAGCACGCCTTTATATTTACAGAGATCTATAGTTTACTAAATAAGATATATACACCGTAACGCTTGCCGCCAAGATATTTAGAGCACTTATAGCTATTACGGCTGCTTTTAATCTAGAATATAAGTAGTACGACGTAATCAGCGCCTTTATAAATACCACCCTAGACGATAATATCTTCTACTCCTACCCTGACGGATTTGAACGCCTCAGAATGGTTTTATATCTTTAAAAGGCTCTCTATAGCCTTAAGTAGTCACCTCTTCTTTAGCTAAATAACTTCTCCAAGACGTTAGAAGAACTAGGACTTTATCCAGTACTAGATGTTAATTATCTCTTCTTAAATAGCAATATAATCGTCTTCTTCTATATTAATAACATTATTACTCTATATTCAAAAAAGAATCTACACCTTTTTAAGGCCTTTAAACAAGCGGTAATTAACTAGATCCACCCACCTTTGTTGTTATTTAACTACACCCACCTACTTTTAGTAATATAAGCCTGCTCCCACCTTTTCAGCTAAGCTTATAATATAGGAGTTATATAGCTTATAAGGCGACGCTCGCCTAGTCCTCTTCTATAATAGTGTATGATCTTATACATTATAACTTCTTAGTATTTCCCTAGTAAAGTCTATATAAGAATTTAATATTGCTAGAAATACACACGAGGCGGCTTTACTAGTTACTAATATTATAGGTATATCAGATTTACGGCCGAATATATATAAGTTTATTAGTAAACTTTTAATAATCTAATTTTCTAAAGTCTCTAGGGAGTATAGATCGTCGCAGCATCGCGAATATAAGTAGGTAATAAGTCTATAAAGATATCTAGATATATATAGTTATATACTAAAGTTAGGTGAGTTAGGTATAGGAGTTAGGCACTAGCTGTGCTGGAGATAGAGGCTGCCGCCGCAAATTTACACAAATGAATTCCTCTTAGCTATTTAGCCTCTAGTAAGGCCAACTAAAAAGGTAGAAGTAGGCTTATATTATTAAATGTAGGTGGGTGTAGTTAAATAATAATAAAGGTGGGTGGATCTAGTCATTTACCGTCGAATAAGCACTTCTTAAGCGATATAAGATTCGCGCTCTTAGTGATCTAAAGTGGTTCCTTAGCATTTGAATTCTCTATGATCGAACGGCTAGAAAACTCTGGCTCTACCAGGATTTATATATCGACAAGATCGCCGCCAAATTCGGCCTCGATAAGTTATCTAAATATCCTTATACACCACTAGTAGTTAATAATCTTATATTATATAAAGGCGAAGCAACTCTACAACAGACTTTTACTTATTAGTAATATATTAGCTCTATCAACTTTACCGCCGTCACTACACGCGTAGACGTCTCCTATATTTCTTTACAGCTGGCTAAATTTATAAAGACTCCTTCTCCTACTTATCTAACTACTACTAACTATATTATCTCCTACCTTATAGGTAAGAAGTATCTAGCGATCGAATACTCCGCCACGAATCTGCCTTCCTAATACGTCTTCCTAGCCTTATCTAACGCCGCCTTTACTAATAATTTATAGACGCGTTATAGCTCTAATAGTCACCTCTTCTAGCTCTATAGTAGACTAATTAAATAGCGTGCTGCTAAGTAAAAGACTATCACTACCTCAAGCACTAAAGCAGAGCTCTTAGCCCTCTCCCTTGCTGCTAAGGAAGCAATCTAGTGGAGCAGATTTTTCGAGGGCATTCAATTTGATACCGAACAACCTCTTATTATATATTACGATAATCTTTAAACTATCTACCTGCTGCAGAAGGAGACGCCTAAGCTTAATACCAAGCTCCGCCACGTAGATATACACCAGTACTAGCTAAGATAGGAGGTTCAGAATAGGACAATATATATTTAATAGATTAAATATAGTCGATATACCAGCAGATAGATTTACAAAAGTTCTACCTAGATAATATCACGAAGCATTTATTAAGCAGCTAAATATAGTGGATATCAGCCGTCTTATTACCTCCTCCTCTATATCTTCTTCTTCTTCTGATTAAACGACAGCTTTATCCTAAATAAATAAATCTAGGGGGGTGTGTTAGATTACTAGCTAAGCGAGCACGTGACCTCTGCGTTTATACCCTATATTCTTATTAGGAGTATAGTAGCAGTTGCACGCTCTCTGACCAATTAGGTACCCGAGTATATATATCATGATTCTATATAGAAACACCCTCTTATAAAGTAGATAGAACAAGTAATTAATTACTCGTCTATGCCTATAATAGGTTATAAGCCCTTATATACTTTATAAAACCAATTACTATACTAAGTAATAAGAAACACCCTTAAGAATCTAAAAATAGCTAAGTATAAGGCTATAATAGACCTACTAGTATAGGCTGCTAGCGCGGTTATAAGGCTTACTAATAATACTATATTTAAGATATAGGATAGAATAATAAAAGCGTGTCTTAATATACGAGGTCTAAGAGACTATCTTACTAAAGTACTAGAGATATATAGTGTAGAATAGGTACGTAATAATGCTGTTATTTAAGGCTTCCTAATTATAACAATTAACGGTAGTATACGCCTACCTCTAGACACTAAAGAAGCAAGAAATACCACTAAGACAGTATATAAGGTATACTATCGCCTTAAACCAGCTATAAATCTATAGTTATAAAAGTAAGTACTGCTATAGAAGGTATATATAATATAGTTATTATAATTTCTATCCCTTAAGAACTACCTATTATTCTATATAAGGTTAGCAGACGACGTTTAGAACGTCGTTCCTAGGTATAAAGATACACTGATCTATAACTTTATAAGAGGTCTGGAAGGTTCCTATAGTATATAGTAATAGATAATAATAATAAGAATCACCGCCGGAGATTCTATTATAATATATATAGCGATTAAATAGCTATATACCTTTATAGTAACTATAGAATAGCTAATAACCCCTACCTTTATTATAAATAAAAAGGACGATTAAAAGAAAAAGAATAATAACTATAGAGAGAATAGAGATCGCTCACCTGACTATAAGAGAGAAAATAAGGATAATAAGGATAGAAGTAATAATAGTAGGGATAGAAACATTACCTATACGCACTATAAGAGAACAGGCTATAGGATTACTAACTACTGGTATAAATACCCTGATAAGGCACCTAAAGGATTTTAGCGATGGTTTAATAACTAGAATAAGCAGTCCTCGTCAGTAATAAGTACTATAGTAGTAGTATTAAATACTAATAATAAGAATTAGCCCTATCAGCCTATTAACTTTAATAGACTTTAGAGCTTTAACGGCGCCGCTATTATAACTAAAGACAATAATATCAACCTAGTATAGCTATAGGAGGTAGACTTATATACTTCTAATTATATCTATACTAATAAGTCGCTATTTACGTCCCTAAAAGTAATACTAATTATTAAAGAGATTATAGGTGTTTAAGGAGTACTTATATATACTATAATTAGTGACGTAAACGTCTATATAGGTAATAGAACGCTCTGCCTAACAGGAGTATACTATAGCCCTAGTTCTATAATTAATCTGATTAGTATAAAGAAGATAAAAGATAATAATAGTCTCTAGCTATGTATAAAAGACGATACCCTTAGAGATATAGTAATAGACGAAATATTCACATACTGCCTAGTAGATATAGTATATATTAATATCCTTAAAGGTATTAAAACGACGGCAACAGCCTTTACTAGCTTTATTACTAATAACTTCTATATATAGTATAGACGCCTTAGTTATATTAATAATAAAGCGGTTAGATATACACTACAATTAAATAGTATTTAGATACTAAAATATAAACTATATCACTATAAACCTTATTATATTAGCAAGTCAAAAAGATAGCTATTAAGAGAGCTATAAAGACAAGCAATATAGCTGTTTATAATACTCTATATAGACCTCTTTAGGCTAGTAGAAGAAGGCCTTAGAGGATTTAAGTATAGTATTATCTTAACGGACGATTATACACGTTTTAGGTGGTTTATACCGCTATAAATAAAGGGTAAAATAGGATAGGTATTCTATTAGTTCGTTATAAACGTGCTCTAGAGAGGAATTAAGATCAATATAATTAGAATAGATAATAGTATAGAGTTAGGTAGAAGAGTTATTAAAATATACTATAAGGACGTGGGTATTAAGTATAAACTCTCTACACCCTACTTACCTAAATAGAACGGTATTACCAAGTTATCTAATTGAGTTGTTATTAATATAGCTAGAATATTACAAGAAGACACTGGTTTACTAACTACCTTTTAGCCTTATATAGCTATAGTAGTAGTATATATTTTAAATCGCACGTGTATAGTTAATATAGATAAATCGCCACTCTAATATCTCTAAGAAGGTAAGCACGACGTTAAATATAATAACCTTATTCTAAAGATCTCCTTCTTATAACTATAGGGCTATATAGCCTATATATATATTTATAAACTAAGATAAGAGTATAAGTTTAGACCGCGTGCTAAGAAGGCGATTCTCATCAGTTAGGAAGGAGATAATAGCTATATCTTCTATATATAGTTACCTAATAAATAATAAGTGCTATATACACGAGACGTAACGTTCTATAAGGCCGGCAAAGTAGTAGATAATTAGCTACCTATTATAGAGTTTAAATCGCCTAAATAAGTCACCTATATCGATAGAATTACTACTATCACGGCCTTATTAAATCTATAATAGAATAACGCTTCTATAACGCCCTAATAGCAGTAAAAACCTCCTAAATAGCCTTCTAAGTAGCTATCTAAATAGAATAATTAAAAACAGCTAAGATTAACTTATCTAGAAGGAAACAATAAAGGTTATTATAAGGCCTTAGTAGAGACGGTCAGCAGTATAGAAACGTCCCTATAGATGCCTATACTAGAATTAACACCTACTCTAAATAATTAGTATAAATAAGAATATCTACTTAGTAATATTATATAACGCTGTAGAAGGAATTAGAATTAATCGTCCTTAATAGCGCCTATAAGGCACTCGTTATAATCTACTATAGGATAGCCTCTAGTTAAGTATAGTAATAAGTCCTAAGACTATACTAATTACACCTTCTTTATAGCGCTAGTAATATCTAAAATACTAATACTAAGATTATATAAAGAAGCTATTTCGTCCTTAATAAAGGAATACTAGCTAAAGGCTATATAGGATTAGTACAATAATCTTATTAAGAAGAAGATATAGGTAGTAGAAGAACCTCCTACTGACGTAAAAGTACTACTAGTATACTAGATTTATAAGATTAAAATAAGTGCTAATAGCACCGTTACTAAGTATAAAGCAAGATATATTATATAAGGCAATAAAGAAGTCACGTTAGACGCTAATAATTATATACTAGTTATAGGTGTAACGATATACCGACTCTTACTATATCTAGTCGCCTAAAATAACTAGGAATATAAATAGGTTGACTTCGTCGCTATATTCTTAAATAGCAAGATAGATAAGGATATTTATATTATATAGCCGCCTAGATTCAAATAAGGAAGTAATATAGTAAGATACCGATTACTATATAGATTATACGGCCTTAAATAATCGCCTATACTCTAGTATTAAGAGATTTCGTTATACCTAAAGGAAAACAGCTATATAGTATTACCTATAGATAACTATATATTCGTTTTAAATAATAGTATTATTATCTTATATATTAATAATATCCTGTTAATTTATCCTATAGTTAATGAAGTGAATAATATAAAACGTCTCCTAGCGAAAAAGTACACTATCAATAATCTTGGTCTAGTATACTAGTATCTAGGTATAAAGATCGTTAGGAATAAATAGGTAAGAACATTAATAATTATATAAACAGCCTATATCGAGAAGATTACGAAAGATTTCAATATTAATAGTACAGTCGATTTTCTACTCTTTCCAACGACGGACCTAACGTCACGATCTGAAGAAGAAGTTTTAGTAATTGACTCAATCCACCCACCTTCGTTGATATTTGACTCCATCCACCCACAATAAAAATATTAGCCTTAATCCACCTTTTAGGGACTGAATCTACCTTTCTTCGGCTGTTGTTGTAAAGCAGATATTGGTGGCGCACGCCTTGACGCCGCCGTCGCCGATTAGCGTTCTAAGAAAGGAGGCTGTTCAGATAGGCGGTGCAAAAGGACTCCTTAGTCTAATTATAGTTAGCAGAAGCTTGGATAGACAATTTAGTCAGCAAAAGTGTCGTTGTTACTCGCTTGAAGTCCGCGTTCGTCGCTTTCGTCGCGTTCGTCGCTTTCGTCGCGTTCGTCGCTTTCGTCGCGTTCGTCGCTTTCGTCGCGTTCATCGCTGCCTGTTACCTTAACCAATTATCTTATCATCTCGCACTAGATAAGAAGTAGTA
>JAGFMK010000263.1:0-44654 GCA_021030975.1 Lichenothelia convexa
GATTAGTACTGAGTGGGAGGAGGAGGGGAAGTGGAGGGAGAAGAGGAGGGTGGAGAAGGAGAGGAGGAGGAATGCGAGGGGGTTGGGCGTTAGGGTGGGTAGTCGGGGGAGCACGGCTGCTGCGTCGGCGGTGGGGTGAGGGTTGTGCGGGTTGAATGTGTGAGGGTTGGGATATGAGATATGGGTGTCATGTGATGTGTCGTACGTAATTGGAAAACTTTCGAGATCTTTTCAGAAGCGTTTAGCATAGGTGTTTTTCCTTGAATTTGTGAATGTAAAGCTTTGTATATATCTGAGGCATTTGATGGTTTTCGATGAATTTACGAAATTCTCTTATATGGGCTTGATTTCTTCAGACGTGGCACAAGTCCTCTTGACGCGGGTTTCAGTTTGGGGATACTATGTTGCCGTTGGTTATGATACCAATCTTTTAATGGTTGGTGCAACAACGTTTCGGTGTGGGTTAGACAAAGCAGATCATATCTTGTGTTTCATGATCTAGGCTTTCACCGTTTTTGGTCTTTCCATCTAATAAGGTATTCCTTCGATTCCACCTGGACGGAGTTAGCCGCCCGTTTTAAACCAAAGGTACGGTAAGGGTTGGGCAGTGATCGATCCCCCGTCTCAAAGACCCCCAGGCATTCCCCCTCGTCTCACCACTATCACTGACGCGAATGGTTCTGGGACGATTGCAGGTAGCTATGTATTTCTGTATACGCTAGCATCCATGAAGCAACAGAAAAGGCTTTTAGCTTTGCAGCCAACCCATGTACGGGACAACTCCACATGTACAAACCCAAGAAGACTCGACACACAGCGAAGTAGAAGGCATCCCCATCAACAACTCTCAGCATAGAAAGACGCAGTTGCAAATTGGTATCCACCCGACGCCCCATAGCATCCCATCGTCAGAAACAGCGGGATTGAACGCTGAATCGACCCTATTCTTCTTTGCGAACACCGCGATCAGTCCTCTCTAGACACTAACATCCCCCAAATCCTCATCCCATACTTCATCCTCCCATCCCAGGCTACTTCCTCCTCTGGCCGAATCCACAGCATTCTCGCCCATTCCAGTTCTCTCACCTTCGCCCCTCTCAACCCACTCCTCCTGATTCAACTCCCTCCATATCCGTCTGAGGTACATCTTCAGCGACCGCAAGCCTCGAAGGTATCCCCTATCAATGCCATACGGATCCTTAGGTGGGCACGGCACATTGCCTAGCGGTTGCTCAGCCATGACACAGTTTGCAAAGTCGACGATCTTGATTTTGATTTCGCACTTTGCGGCTTCGGAGTATGCTTTTCCTTCGGTAGTTGTAGCGTCGCTTGCCGTAGACTTATCCGAAATTTCTGTCAGCGAGGTTTGCCGGTTACTGGAGGAGCTGCCTGTTTTCTGCTTCTCTTCAGCGCCAACGCCCTCACGATCGTACAGCATAAGCAAACTGCTGGCGTAAAATCGGTACCCCGGCAAAGCCTTGATGATCTCTTCCAGCTTCTGCAGTTTCTCCAAGATCGTCGGTATATGTCTCAGAGCACTGACATAATTCTCTCCGTCCCAGAAGAACCTCTTCAGGGCATCTTGAAACTGCTTGCCAGCCTTCAGATCGCGGCCCACATACTTATCCTCGAACACATACGACGAAGTCTTGACGTTCCACACCTGCATGCCACAGAAGCGTACGCCTAGCTCCCGAGAAGTCGTCGTCTGGCACTTGGCCCGCTGTGAGCGCTGCTTTTTCTCATCGGCTTCGACGCCATATTGGCGAGTACCCATCTTCAAGTCTAACACACATGGTCTCTCCATGCCTGCCGTCAGATCTTCGAGCAGGAGGAATTGCCGAACCGTTGAATCATTGCGCACGGTGTCTGTCCCAGCATGCAGATGTCTCGGGACAGATGCGTTATGGCCGGCATCCGCAAGTGTATGCTGTGTTTGAGGAGTTTCTTTGGACGACTGCGACAAGCTCGATGCTGGTACAACCCGTGCATCTCTGTCACGCTCGGTTGGAACTTGCAAGGTTTTCGCACTAGATGAGGTTCGTGTATCGTCTTCCATAGAGAAAAGCTCGTCTTCATCGTCAGCCGCGTATACGCCTTCTTCGTGATATTCAAGGTTGCTTCTCCTGTAGCTGGTTACATCCGTGCTCCCTTTTCTGCGTAGCCCACTGCCAGAGTGCCGCCGTCTCGGCTGGCGAGACCTTGAAGGTGCGGGATGGGCTTCCGGATCAACGCGTTCGGTTTCACGACCTTGCCGTAAGAAGTCACTGGCCGATGACGAGTCATGCCGCAAGGAAGAAGGCGGAGATGAGCTTGTGGCTGAGGCAGGTCGTTCAACAGAATTCACCGCCGCTTGGCTTTGCGTGGCTCCAGCATTTATGATGTTCGAGCGCCTTGTGGATAAGTCAACACTGCTTCGTCGGGCTGCCGGTGCTGACTCAGAAAGCGCATCAGCCTTGAGGAGATTCAGTGTTTTGGACGTGACTTGGCGGCGGGTGCCGGACTGTCGTTGCCGACGATGAATGAGTGGCGGAGTAAAGACTTCTCGGAAAACCTGCGCCGATAGCTTTGTGTTCACTGTCGTCGCTCCCAAGCTTGACTGGTGGCGAAAGTAGGGCCTGCCGCGATCATGACCGGACGAACTATCTTCCGCACCAAAAGGGTGCGCAGTCCCTTCTTGCGAATGCGAATAATCTGAAGGCATGGGCACAGCCCGATAGAGTGACTGAGAAGTGCTTTCTCGGGGTGGCAGAGAAAATAGATTGTCTGGAATGATATGGCGGTTGTTCTCCAGAACGACTTGAGGTATGTCCGTGCTTTGCTGAGAGTGACTAACAACCCGTCTGTGACTGCCGCAAAGCTCGTCGGTCGGCTGGCGAATGATTTGTAGGATTTCAGAGGAGGACGCTTGGCCGAGCATGCGGCCTGCTGGATGTGCATGTGCATGACCATCGATTGCTCCTTGGTCACTGTGTGGCGCCTTCAACCTCGCTTGTTTTGCTGGTTTTTCGTAAGTTACATTTAAAACACCGATATACCTAAATCGCAGCGATTAGACGCATCAGCATTAATGTACATCAAACCATGATATGAGCGGAACGGCGTAACGCATCTTGTTGATGCTTCAGCATCTGACCTCTCAGTATGGCAAGGAAAGATAATCTCTTACCTTGGAAGGAAAGGGAGCAGTTCTGGGTGGCGGATCTCCACAGTTTCGTAGAACTCATTTTCCTTGCTGTTCATAAGTTTGCACACTGCTCGGCGTGAGAAACTGTAAACCGTTGTATGACCCCCAACCTGATGGTTATAAGGCATAAGTTCCACAGCACCGATGGGGGCGGACGACCGCTCTCGGCGCTTGAGCTCAGCCAGATGGGTTGGCAGTATTGGCGTAGCTGTAGGAGTTGTATCCTGATTATCTACAGCAGCTTTGGTACTGGAAACAGCGACACCGCCATCGTCGAAAGACTCGTACTCTGATTCTGATGCCGAGGGACCATACTCAAAGGCTGAGGTATACTGATTTTGTAGATGATCAGCGGAGAATGGGCTTGACGGTGGCAATTCGCCATGAAGGCACTGTTTAGTATCTTCAGACTGTAGAGAAACTTCGATCTCATTTGCGCCATCACTGTCGACCTGGTCTTGCCAAACCCCGTGGGATTGTGCCTCGGATGCATCTGAAGTACTTCGACTACTCGCACCACCCCTCTGTCGGATATGTGAATTATTGCTCGTACCTTGGCCTGATTTTGGCGCTCTATGAGGGATATACAATGCGGACGCTATGAGTTCTCTTTCTGAGTCGTCGCCTTCGTCAATCAACGGAGAGTCTCGTAATTCTGCAGGCTTCCCAGCTCCTTGGCGAGGCGCTGGGGAATGCGGATCATTCGAGGGTTGTAGATGTGAATCCTTTCTAGATATTTGTCTGGTTGAACTCTCAGAAACCAGCTTAGGTAAGCTTCTAGAGAACGACGTAGTCCTTGTGGTGTTCGGGGTAAGGTTGTGATGGTTTCGGATTTCTTCCAGCAGACGCAATGAAAACGCATGTGCTACTCTCGACCCAGAGCCGGCGTCATATCTCAGTCTCTTAGATACGACGGAATCGTCAGTATCTGAATTGGTGCTACTTCTGGAAGTGCGACGTGAGTCATCATCTGCTGCCGCCAATCCACTTTTTCGCACTTTCTGAGCCTGATCAGTCGACACACTGGGCTGAGCATATACTCTGATTGAGGCGGCAGGCGGATATTGACTCTTGGTGCCCTTATGACCAGGGTCAGCTGAGCTGATGTCCAATCGAGCGTGTTCGGCGTTGCTCCTGTCTTCATCCTTCTGCTTCTGAGTAGGCGATGTTCGCCCCGCCTGCCAGTTGTCTCGTCTCTCCCGTCCCTGACTTGTTTCATTCTCTTTGAATATCCCAAGATGATGACTGGTCTTCCTGCTCCTGTTTGCTATTCTAGAGTCCGCTTTTGGCATAATCGCATCAATCCTCCTATCCAACTCTACCAAGCCTGTTTGAATGTGCTGTGGGCTGGTGGACTTCTTGCTGACCCATACAGGTTTCCCTTCCCGCCACGCGCGGTAATGTGATCGTTCGTGTTCCAAACTAGCCACTGCGTGCACAGGAAACTCTTTGTCGTATGGTGTTGATGGAAGGATCAATGGGCTATGAACGGGACTCATAAAGGGCGGCTGCCCTTTAAAGTTGTTGTTTTGACCGACTTTGCCGGTTGCAGCTTCATGCTGAATGTAGTGCCTTCTCAATAGTTCTACGCCCGGCAAACTTGCTCTGCTGCGTTCAAGACTGGGAATTCTCTCAGCGGGCGATCCGCCAGCGGCATGTGCTGTTCGTGATTGTGGAGAGCCACTCATCTCACGTAATCCCATTGTAGGCGTTGCTGACGAAACAATCGTGGTTGCGGTGCCATTGAGCTGCTCGACGTCAGCTTCCGGCTTGGTGATGGAGAGATTACCAGAACCGTCCGGTGGGCTCTCCGTTGCTACGTAGTTTGTCGCAAATATGCTCTCGCGTTCCGACACTTGTGGACTTCCATCGATCTTCAACTCATATCCCAGGCCAGAAAGGGTTTGGGATCTGCCTGGACGAGGGAGATGAGAAGGAAGTACCTCAACCGCCCCATTCACGGCGGCTGACGACGGCGACGCATCGTTGGCGGAAGAAAGTGAGTCATTCACGGTCTTCACCGCTGTGGTAGTGGATGCTTTATTGGTAGCATGAAGGGCGGGTGACATAGGGAGGACATTGAACAAGCTCGACAGAGCCCGTTGGCGATCCTGTTCGCTAGTGTGGTCTGAGATAGGTGTAGGGGTACGCCCAGCTCATACATGGAGACCTTTACTTTAAAGCGAAACACTTGGTACAGAACTCAGGTTGTGATTACTGCCCAGATGCGCGCGGTTTGGTCATGGCTTTGAGAATTTGCGGGACCTGTGGTGGTGGAAGCTCGAGAAGTTGTGCGGGTGACCACATGTGCAGATGGTATGGGAGAACCGCCTGACGCTCGCCCAATAACCTGCAGATATCCTGGAACAGTATATACTTATGGCTGAAGAAGCAGAAGTCCGTTTTTGCCCTTCTTTTCTCACGCAGAGAGATCATGAATACCAATATCGAACAAAAAGCTAAGTAAACCAAGAAAACCAAGAAAACCAAACCAAATGTGCCAAGTAATATCAATACATGCAATTGCCAGCTGGATATCCAACTCTAGCAAGCCTTTACGCCAGATCGAATCTTCAAACCTGCAACAACTACAAGCGCGCCCTTCCTTCACTCGCGCCGCCAACCTGCTTGCTTGCAAACGCTCCAAAGTACGCATTCAATGCATCCACAGTGCCACTGCCCTCGGTCAGAGCGACCGCACATCCCACATATCCATCGGGCCTAACAACTATAATGCCCCCTCTGTCCTCGTCGAGGCCCATTTTATAATGGGCGGCGGCCTTGGCGTTGGGTGCCCGGACGTCTTGAACATCATCGGCGTAAACGTGATCGTTGTATCGTGCTAACAGTGGTGGTAACTGCCCCCTTATGTCTACACTCGCCCTTGGTGAAGCCAAGATGGTACAGAAGGTGTAAAACAATGAGTGTGGATTATGTTTCTCATGGTAGCTGACGGAGTCTATATCATCCCTCCAGTAGGAAGAGAGGTATGACCCTGACCTTTCTGAGAACTTGGCAAAATCTTGTAGTGCCTCGGAAGTTGCGTCGGGCTTGCCGGCAAAAATGTATATGCGGAAGGAGCCGTTAAGTGGTATTTCCTGCTCCAGATGGACGACGTTGGCGTCGGCGACTCGTGTTACTGTAGATGGTATCATATACCGACCGCTCCGCACCTTGGTAGTTTTGTTTTCACTGCTGAGGAATAGCTTAGATCTTGCTGGATGCGAGGGTGACCAATTGAAAACATTCTCGTTGTAAGCCACCCCATAACCAGACGTGAACTCGCAGGACGCTTTGAAAGTGTTGATGAATTCATTCTCTTCCATGCCTTGAGCTTTCGCTTCATGTAGTTGACTCGCAGAGCCAACTTCGCCAGCCGAGGGCTGACGCTGCGAAAACAAGCGTGCATATCTGGCATCGAAGTCGAGTAAACTTTCCGCAACTAGCTTACGCTCGGATTCGTACGATGATAATACTGAGCGTTTAGCGAAGCCGGATTCTACCATATGGATTTTCCAGGCCAGATTTTGCGCATCCAGAAAGGCTGTATTCATGCCCTGCCCTGCCTTAGGGCTGTGCGTATGACAGCAGTCGCCGCCCATGAACACCCGCTCATCAAGTGTATAGCGCTCAGCGATGCCTTGGCCGATTGGATAAACGGAGTACCATTCCACGTTATCCCATTCGATGTAGTAGGGCTTCAAGATATTCTTCGCCACTTGCTGTACCTCGGTTGCAGATGCCGTTTTCCTGGGGTGCCAATCCTTATCCGTAGACGAGGCTATTTGGATGTAGAGCCGAACCATGTTGTTCTCGCGGGGAATAACCATGATTGAGCCGGCGTCAGAGTGGATTGTGCATTTCATCTGTGAAGACATTAGCCCCATTCGGAGGTGCAAAGTGCCACAAACCGACCTTAATATCTGGAAAGTCTGTCCGAACAACACCATCCATGACGCCCCAGACGTACGCAATGGGATCCTTGTGATGTATCTTCACGCCCAGTTGCTCCCGTATGAAACTTCTTGCTCCTTCTCCACTGAATAAGTACTTGGCCTTCATTTCTTCAATTTCGTCTCCATCTACGTGTTTGATATTGACACTGACAGGGTACTCTTGATCTTCGCCATCGTTCTTGAACCCAGTAATCGTCCAGGGTCTCTGTACGGTAACACCGTGCTTTTGCAGGTCCTCGATGAACACTCTTTCTATCAAGCCCTGATGCAAGAGCGTAGTGAACGGGTATCTTGCATCTATGAACTTTGGGCAGCTCGCCCAAGTGCCTGTCCGATGGATACCCTGCGCACCTGGATCCCAGAATGCAACTTCATACACCTTCGCGGGATCATACTCCATTATCTTGCGCTTGAGGCCCATGTTCCGAAGCAGGTCAAGGGACCTTGGTTGTATACCGTCTGCACGTCCGGTTGGAGTTGGAGTTGGGCGATTGTCGATGTGTTTGATCTTGTAGCCCCATCGAGCAAGGCAGGTTGATAGGACAAGTCCTACGGGACCAGCCCCAATGATAACTATGTCATATTTCTCAATGTGAGTTGCCATGTTGAGTGCAGTTCCTAAGCTTGGGGTGTGAGACACGCGCACGTTATAACGTGCTTGTCAAGCAGCGAAGTGCCCAAGTGGTGAAGTCGAGTTTGATTGCAGACAAATGTGCTCCTCGTTGTCACAAGAGCGAGAAAGAAAATTGGGTAGTAGGGCCTCTATACTATGGTGGAAAGTATGCGACAATATATAAGAGCGAAAGCAGAGCGGAGGACATTCCGTCATCGCAGGCCGTATCTGAATGCGGCAAAGACATCGGACTTGTCACGCACCTAAGATCGAGACTCGTGGTGCGAGACTGTCGGATAAGGGACCGAAAGATGGAGATCTCGGGAAAACGCACGGTTGCTTTGCGGGGCACGTCTGGGAAGCGCAACGCACGAGCCACCTAGAGACTTCTGACCGCACCACATCCCGACAATGCATGATCATATCTCTTTCCCGCTGCCCTTTCGTCTCATCTGATAGTAAATGTCGTGGAGCACTTTACCATATATAGCATTACGGTATAACATGAATGAGCAACCACAGTAGAAAACAAAGATCCTGCTCTTTGCTTTACGGAGATCTAGCGGAGAATACTCGGGGTTTGAAGCCTGCCTGTTTCTGCGTATACAGGTCCCTCACCGAAGTTTCCGCACCTATACAAGCTGCGTAACAATTGTTTCCGGCTCAAGAGCCGCCGCCCTAGTGCTGTGCTCGGTGTGCTGACCGTGGATGGTTGTGAGAGATCTCTGGGGCCCACCAAATCAAGCATTCTCGCTGAACAGGCTGGGAAGCCGAGCACATAGCCATCTGAAAGCCGGCCAGCGACTTTCGTCGAAAACACCCAAGGCAAGAGCTGGGTCCTGCTGTAATGGGCTCCTTCGTTACCATGGGCGGCTCTGCGCCGCTACAAGAAACCTTTTTGCAAAACTCCTACCTGGTTCCAATCGTTCTAATAGTCTCTTACATCATATACCAGAGAGTTTTCTCCCCCTTGGCCAATATTCCGGGACCCTTTTGGGCAAGCCTATCGAGGTTGTGGATCACATGGCACTCATGGACAGGAGACATGCACAGGGTAATGATAAGATTGCATGAGCAGCATGGGAAGCTTGTCCGCGTTGCTCCGAATGAAGCGTAATAAGCTAGCATAAGACCTGCACTGCATAGACACTTATGAAATGACAGAAGCGTGGCTGATATCGGCGCAATCAAGAACATATATGGTCAGGACAAAAACCCAGTTTTATGAATACTTCGCTGACAGTGCTCATCAGGTGCGGGAACCAAGTTTCGCAAGTCCAACTGGTATAGCGTCTGGCAAGGCCGCCGAAAGTTTGACCTTTTTCCGGAACGAGACGAGAAAGTGCATGCCAGTCAACGTAGACTCGTCAGCAGACCTTATTCAATGGAGGCACTCAAAGACCTCGAGCCTTATGTTGACGATGCGATCAAAGCTTTTCTTGAGAAGATGAAAGAAAGAGAAGGTCAAGCCATTGATATGGGCAATTGGGTGCAGCTTTTTGCCTTTGGTAAGCTATTCTCCAGTGGCGTTCGGAGAGGTGTACAAGCTTAAGCGCAACAGATGTGATTGGAGAGGTGACTTTCTCGAAGCGGTTCGGATTCATGGATGTCGGCAGGGACGACGGTTCATTCAAGCAAATCGAGGGTGCTTTGCGCTCTGCATCATGGATTGGGCAAGTGCCATGGCTATACTGGCTCCACGATTACTTGACGCCTGTTCTTGGAAATCATCTTGGTGTTACTGCCCGGCATGGCAGCCTCCGTAATTTTGCGTTCAAGGAAATTCAAGCCCGCAAAGACCGCGGAAGTGATCGTCAAGATATTCTGTCTAAACTTTTCGCCGTGCATAAGGAAAAGCCACAAGAATTTGACGATGCAGCCGTGGTGTCCATGGCCACCTCGAACATTTTTGCTGGGAGTGACACAACGGCTATATCCACCCGAGCTATCATATATTATCTGCTCAAGAATCTTGAATACATGAAAAGACTTATCAAAGAACTCGATGATCTAAGAGCGCAAGGCAAACTTAGCGACCCCGTGTCCTTAGATGAAGCCAACAAGATCCCTTACCTGCAAGCGGTGATGTACGAAGCCTTGAGACTGCACCCTGCCGTCGGTATGAGCCTCCCTCGCGTTGTACCCGAAGGTGGAATCGAAATCGATGGCCGCTACTTATCAGCCGGAGTATGTCATGCCCAATCTCTTTGTGTTCTTCTCCCTGCTGATGATCGCGAAAAGACGGTAGTCGGGGTCAATCCTTGGGTTGTGCATCGAAACAAAGAAATATATGGACATGACGTCGAGTCGTTCCGCCCCGATCGGTGGCTTGTCGAGGACAATGGAGATATGCGTACGTGACGACCTCCATTGGCTGCGGTGCTCCAAGATATCATTACTGATTCCACATCTTGTGGTAGACCGCTTCTTCTTTGCTTTCGGCAGCGGCGCGCGGATGTGCCTTGGACGAAGTGAGCATGATTTGGTGCAGATGCGGTAGTTATACTAACAACTCGTTTAGATATCTCTTGGCTCGAGATGTCCAAAGTAAGCAATAACGCGATGGAGCCTGTGCCTTTGAGTGCCATGCTGATGATGCGGCCAACAGCTGATTCCTTCATTGCTTCTCCGGTATGACCTGCAACTGGCAGATGCTAACGCAACCTGGTCCGAGAAGTGCTGGTGAGTCTGAATGCCGTTGAGCGTGAACGATGTGTTGCTGATTATGGCTGTGAAGGTGGTTTGTTCTGCAGCAGGGGCTAATAGTTATTGTCCGAGAGAGGGTCTAAGCGAGCTTAGATTTGTGATGGGGAGGAGTCATCTGAAGGTTGACGAGCTTGAAACTCCTGATACTTCATTTCGACCATGCACATGCTCCACTCCATCACTCATCAACGCCTTACTCAAGACACGAAACAGTTACAGCTTCGCGTCGCTCGGAATGTTATAAATGGTACTGACGCTCGCTTTCTAGTATCGTCTGCAGTTCAGAATCACTAACAGCGAAGAAAGCGGAAACTCAAGCTCAGTATAGTGACACTGACCTGCACACTTTCGCCACAATAAGCGATATCGTGTGCGATCAAATTAATGTTGCAGGATTACTACTGGGACACTCCGACTCTGCGATGGACAGCCTTCGAGTGGGATCAGCATTCCTGAAACCGTGACGATCCTGGGTCATAAACAACCTCACCCGTTAGCCGTCGACTATCTCGTTGAAGGTTGGGATATCCGGGCGACACTCACCGTTTCAGTCCTCCACCCATCGAGCAATACAGGCAAGTTCCTTCACTGACTTTGTATTGCATCATTTCTCTTCGAATACTTCGGTCAGGATGTCCCAACCTCCTTTTATAGGTCGCTTACCTTCTGGAGGACGGCGGCAGCTCCGCTTGGTGCTCCACCTTTGAATGAGCGGATGTCTTCTGCTACTACCAACCCACAACACGACGAGTGGGACCAACACAGCTGTTTATCACAATCATGGCTCAGGCGAAGCTCTTTACTGACCTCACAACGTTGACCCCATTGCAAAGATGCTGTTGGCAGCTTGGGAGCCTGAAATAGTCTCTCCAAGTCAACGCCACCGCATCAGACTCACCTGCAACAACATTAGCAAGCAGTCGATGGACGAAGGGCAGTCACAAAAACTCACCTCAATAGATACAGACACATCTGCGAGAGAATGGACGAACACGTGGTCGCATTCCTTCACAAAAAGGGTCGTCCAGCACCCCCTTGCATCGTTGACAGATCACAACTCGCACTCAACAATACCATGAGCTTCTTGCATTCAACTTCTTCAGCCGTCGACCTCGACTTGAGCTCACACAAACCGCAATCGAAAAGGTTACTTGGGCCTCCGAACAGCGCCTTCCCTGCGCTGGTCACTAGCCGCAGCACCCAGAGCTCAAACTCAAACCATCAAACAAGCTGACAGCAGACTGCACCAAGCGGAAGACTTGGGCATCACTCATACTTCTCCGCACCCACTAAGGCCTAGGGCTCTCACTGCGACTCACTCAGCTCCTCAGTCGAATCACGCCTGTCTGGGTACCCGCGCATAGAGGCTGCAGCAACGTAGTTATGCACGAGGGGGACATACAAAGTCAACTCCTGCGATGCTCCGTACGGAAGTGGTGCCAGATAGGCTTGGAGCATACTTCTGAAGGGTCATAGCCCCGAATTACATTGTTCTATCTTCGAAGACTCTACTACGGACTCATCGAAAAATGCAACGCCATTACAAGATCGTGACTTGGACTTGATCTTAATGAGAGTTTTGTGTAAGAAGTCGATCTACTACCAAAAAGTTTTGACACGGCCTCATGGCCTGAAACGTTCTCGGTCTCTGACGATTGCGGATCGCGTAGGCCCAGCACATCGTCTTGAGGAGACTTCTGTCTATTTTGGGTCGAGCTCTCTAGAGGAAGGTCCTTGTGCATGACGACCTTCCCCGCCAAGGACCCTAAACTTAATGAAGACAGCTTCTTGCTTGGTCTGCCTGCGCGAGGAAACATCACCGCAAGTGTCTAGTGCATGCGTTCTCTGCGTACTGACATAACGGCTGAAGAGAAGCAAGGACAACGGACTACCATACCGGCCTTCGGTTCAAGAGCTGGGATGTACATCCTATAACGTTTCACGGTCGTTACGTCGCACCGACATGGAATAGATGAAACGCCCTAGCAATGCTGACAAGGCCTACACGAAATGTTGCATCTTGGAAGTACAACGCTCTTCGCTTCCACTCGGAGTTCTCCAGATTGCAAAGCGATCCTACGCGCAGGAACGCACAATGCGGGTAATGAGGATTGTGAAGAGCTACGGGAGCGTGCACCCCGGTGTGTGTAATCTTGGGGAAATGGTTCATCACAGGGAACGGTCTTAAACTTTGGCATTGCCTGTAATTTTCTGGACAGCGCTGCGAAGGTGGTGGCTTCTTGACAAGATCTCCGCGAGATCATCTTACTGCAAAGGCCACACAGGATGCTCCTACGAGGCGTAGCACAATTTGAAAGAGCGCCAAATTACTCGAAACATCAAGGAGTTGCGGCGGTTCGTCCAACTGCCCCAGGAGTAGACGAGTCTCTGCCAGCGACATGTCTTCTGAATCTAATAGGAGCATCGCTGTCAACCTGATATCAACAACAGGACAGGAAAATTCGTGGCTTGCGCTGCTCCAGAAACAAAATGTCCACCAATCTTTCGGAACTGGCACGTTTGAACACGCGGCAGAATATGTTTTCATGATGGGGATCGATCGAGGCATAAAGATACGCCTGAATCAATGTGCTGTCTTGAAAGACTCTCTCTTGGGCTGTCTTCAGCACAGTCAGGCAATTCAAAATGCCTTCTGCGGTCTAGACGCCCCGTTACACTGCTCGTTTGGAGTGCGATATCTTTTTGCGGCACGAAGATCGGACCTTGTCGTCAACAATGCTTCGGAGATTATCACCGCAAAAGTTATGGCCCTGAATGCTTAAGAGTTTCACTGGACAATTATCGCATCCTCGCGGACGGACTTGGATTCAATAATTGATTTGAAGATCTATGACTACGATATATTCGAACGAGTCTACAAAACAAGCGCCAAGTGATTCGCTAGAGAATCTGTAAAAGTTGTTGAAAAATGTACCATCTGGGCAGAAGAGCAACGCGGATACGTGAGCGCTGCTCCAGTAGTTTAGCTCTCTTAAACCTCAAGATGGACCGTCCAATGGACGTTTACTGTCCGAGCACGTAGTAAGACCTTGGTCATGGAGACGGACAAAGGTCTTTGTTGCACTCGGGGTCTAACTTCATGCTGGGTTGCGAGGATGAGGTTCCCACTGCTTGCGCAACGAGTCCCGCCGCCCGTCAACAACCACAATACATGGTAGGCACTCGATCTTCCATGAATTTATCGGAGTGATGCCACTGGTCAGACACGAAGTCAGACAGACACCTCCTTTAGTTATATCATGGTGATATTGGCTCTCGATGCCATGTGGAACTTGCCGGGGGCAAGTCCCGCTCTGGCGCAGATCGGATTGCGAATGGATTAGCCTGGTCAACGGAGTTTGGGGATGGGGAATACTTACCTCGATCTGTCAAGGGATAACGCCAGAGGGAATGTACCGCGGTCTGTTCAGAGTGAGCCACACCTCAAGGCAAACTCCTATAATCAAACGGCTTGCTCAATTCAATCTTCGACTCGCCACTGGACCTTGCCGAAGGCTGGTGACCTGCAAGATCCGATGTGGTTCTGTCGTGATGCAGCATGGTGGTGCTGCTATGCAGAATCCGGCGGCGCTAGGCGTTGCTACCACAGTCAAGACTCATCGCCGTCTTGTGCACCGCAAAGGCTCGCGGCCTCCTGGCACCACTCGACTAAGGGGGCAACACTCGGAGTTACATGAAGTTAGCCTCTCCCAATGGAGTCTTGGATTACATGGGACTGACCTCTATGCATCAGACAATGGCAGGCTTGATGAATCAAGAGACCTATGTCGCAAGATCAGCACAAACCAAAAGAAGACCCTGACTGGATGCGGAATCTCAAGTGCCTCAGACAGTTCTGGCGCTTTCATCGCTCGGTCCCAGTCCAGGGAACCACATCCTTGAGAGTCTGGCGACTCGAATGTTGGCGCGCGAACCAGCTTCTGTGCCATGAGGTAAGACAAGAAGGGTGAGATTGCGCGCGCCCGTGTGGATTTCGCCTGCCTGAGCACCACTTTGCTCAAGGGCGGAGGCTTCGTTGTCATCATTGGCAGCATGCATGCGGAAGACAGAAAAGCAATGTACTCACCTGGGGACCTCAGCACATCGAATCCGGACTTCTGCCCCTCCAAGCTGGATGAGCCGTCGAACTGCTTGCGCAACATCAGCACAGACCAAATAAGAAACCATGCCTTGATGCGGAATCCGAAGTGCCTCAGATAGAGCTCCAACGTTATCGCCTCTCATCGCTACCCAGGTCAGGGAACCACAACCATAAGAGTCTGACGACTCGCCTTTTCGGCAAGGCGGAGGACCGCCTCCACTGCCATTGCCGTAGCAGACAGGGAGATTGGTTCCGCATGAGCCTGTGTGGGTTACTTCGCCTGCCTGGTACTTACCTTGGTGCTCAAGACCTCGAAAGGCATTGGAGACATCGTGATCATCATTGGCTGCGCATGGGAAAGATGGAATGGAACGTACTCACCAAAGGCCAGCAAACCTCCTGAACTTCATTCCCTATGTCGTAAAGATCAGCACAGACCAAGATAATACCATGACTGCATGCGGCATTGCAAGTGGCTCAGATACAGCTCCTACTTTCATTGCTCCGGGATACCACTCCATGGACCACATCAACGGGAGTGTAGGCACGCAGTCCAGCTCATCTGCCAATGAAGGGACAGTGAGACTAAGGTGCAGTGCCGGTGTTGATGGATTGCCCTGTCTGGGTACCCGTCGCTGAAGGTCTTTGAAAAAGACAAGCGAAGACATCATTATCATCATTGACTGCGTGCGTGCGAAAGATAGAAAGCGATGTAACTCACCACGGCAGAGGAACTCAGCACTTCGCATCCGAACTTCCGTCCACTCCAAGCTGGAGAAGGCGAGGAACCTGTATGCGCAAGGTCAGCAAGACCGGAACGAAAAGCGACGATAGAATGTTGCATCTTGGCGTGTCTCAGACACCTCACTTCCTAAACCACAGCGACGTCGGAGAGAGAACTGAAACGAAGACCTCGCCAGTCGCCGGGTTGAGGGCGTGAAGGATTGTCATCATCGACGCCGGGCATGCGAATAAGGAAAGATTAACACTCACCTAATCGGAAGGCCTCAACAACAGTGGTCATCCGGTCGGTGACTCGGGAAGGCGGCGTGTACGTCGTAACCATCATTGGCGGGCGGATGTGCGTGCTCGTAACGAAGGAAGAAGATGTAAAGAGACAAGGGAGATTGTACTGCCCTGAAGGAAAAATTGTTGCACCACCAATTCTCTGTTGTCTGTGGGTTCGCGAGCCTAGTACCAATTGATCAGCTCTGCTCTGAGATCCGACAAGCGATTTTGAAAATTCGAGAGCCATCAGGGTGCAGTTGCCGTTGCTCATAATTGCGTCTATTGCTAGCTTACTTGAGTACGACACCGGCACATTGATCTTTAGGTTGATCGTCATCATTTGGCCAACAAACGTGAAGGATGAAAGAGATAAAGAAGATGAAGAGAAAGAGCACTCACCGCAAGCAGAAGAATCCGCCGCACTTGTGGTACTTTTCGTTCCTGAATGACAGTTAGCCATGGTTCCAATGACTGAAGATTCGTTTTCAGTGACGATGAGACAATGACTTTTGCGACATGCTCGAGGTTCAAACTGGTCTTAACCAACTTCATAAATAGAGGATCATACGCCAACTTCAAGGATAGGATGGAGTGGACGATGTGGGTGTGACTGCCTTACGGCGTACGACCCAACGGCCGATACACCTCCCATATCCAAGCGGACATGCGTTCCATCGACCTCACTTTGGAGGCTTTCAGACAATGTAGTGAAGGATTTCATCATTACCGAGCGGTGTACATGCTTGTGAAGGAGGAGGAAAGGTTAGACCTACTTTCGAAGGCTAGGACGGAGTTCTCGGAGGTTGGTGGGTTCGTCTCTGGTCTCCGGCGGTGTCGGGGGGACGGTGGGATAGATGCTGGTGAACTGGTCAGTGTCTATTTCATTGCCAAGGGACACCGTGACTGACCTGATGTCCGATGCACAGAGGTTTCTGCCAGGAAGTAAGCAGATGTCTGTCCAAGGTATGCTGGAGGTGTCGCCCATCTGGAGATCTCCGGTGGCGTTCGATGTCGGCAGCAGTGGTATCGGTCATCTCTGGGACGAGCAGTCAGCATTGTTCACCTTGAAGACGAGTGATATCGATGCCAGGACACGCGTTTCAGATCCAAGTGCGATTGTATTGTCATCGAAGGCAGAACCCTCTCAAAAACTATTAATAGTAGATTTTTGAACATCATGTGGTCCTGCTTGAGGAGTGATGGTGGGAGGAGGGGGTGAACTTCCATCTGTTTGAAGATGTTCTTTGATGCCGGAAGCTGTGTGTCGGTCATTGCTAAGTCAAGCGGTCAGCTTCTGTTTCGCCACTTGAAGTACAGACGAGAAAGATGGAAAGATATGCGTGCTCAGGCGATACAGAATGTGTGTGATCAATGAACGTGAGGAGCACGAAGGTGCTAACACTGAACCCTCTCAGAAACTATTCTCTTCTCATCATTGCTATTGCTCAAGGAGTTGTGGTTCAAGAAGGCAGTGAGCTTACCCTGTTGTGAAGATGTCTTTTGATCGTCGTGTGGTTCGGTATCGATCATGCCTAAGATGCGCCATCAGTCGACGTCCATGTCAGTGCAAAGAGGAGAAGGTGGCGAGATGTGGTGAAGTCCGTCAGCATAACGAAGAAGTCAGCAGAGAGGCATGAGCTCCTCAGCCGAAAGATGATGTATGCTTTGGTTGGTCATCATTGATGGACTGTGCTTAAGGAGTGCTAGGCAAGAAGATTGCAAGCTTACCGTTGTCGTTGTGTTGATGCCGGAAGCCTTGTGTCGGTCGGGCCGAAGATGCGCAGTCAGCCATGGTCCTTGCCAAAGTCAACAGCAGCAGCAATCCGAAAGTTTGCAGTTCCTCAGATAAGATTAAATGTCATCAAGGCTGCGATCAGACAAAAACGTGTTTGTCGATGTCAATTTGAATTTTAGAGTTTCTATATCATCAGGACTGCGGAGGAGTGAAAGCAGGAAAATCGAACCTTACCGCTGTCTTCATACCCTCCAGTCAGCACGCTGATACTGACTTGCAAACTCGCTGTAGCTGATGATGGGACGCACTGTGGTCCTGTTTCTGCGAGATCGTCAGCGAACGTGGAAGTGTTGGGTGCTGGGTGCGAATCATGAGGTCACTCCACCCGCCTCAGTCAGCTTGACCATCCAGGCGAGCTGGCCGGAGAGGCAATCAAAGACGGCGATAGATACGAGAAAGATGATGCTCACCTTGCTTAGCATTGCAAAGCATGTAAGATGTTGCTGCCGCCCTCAGTGGGACGCAGTTGGAGATGTTGATAACTTGACTTGTGAGCCAGACGCGTCACTGAGTCCGCCGTCGTCAGCGGTAAACCTGTGGAAGTCGGTTAGCTTTATGCTAACCATGATATCAACGATGAGAAGAGTGTGGCTAGATGGAATTCAACGAAGAAAGAAGGGGTTGCTGTTGGTGCGTTGCCTGGTGATGGTTGTTGTGAGAAGTTGAGATCGGCTAACGAAGTGAAGCAGGAAAACCTTTTAAAACAGGGGGGCGGGCACAGCCGGCCCAACTTTGCAAGGCGGTCAATCGGTCACACGGATGATTCTGGAAATTAATGCCGCGTTGCAGAGTATGCTTGCGTCAGCAATATGGCATAAGGTACGTAGCAACTTTGCTCGGAATTTGCAGTAATGCCTGTATATTTGCACTTCCCCGGGCTAGAATGATATCAAAATGCATGTAGAATGATATCCACAAGCATCTATGGCTCCAACTGTATACGCTGTCAAACGATTGATTGCCCTGCGCTCACAATGCTTGCCCGCTAATTCATGCACGCTGTTATACTGTAAATCTTAGGCGTTAGCTGCTAATACTACATATACCTAACAGGGGGCTCCTGTTGGTTTCCTTCTAGGAGACCCACCGGAATGAGAAGTCCGGGACCTGCAAAGTCGTACTTATCCCAGACACCACGAAAAGGTAGGAGCATTGTCTGGGGTGGAACGCCCAAACGCCAGAACAAACGAAAACTATCTATACTCTTACCTAGTCGCGATTGATGATCTTCTTGATCCACTTCCACGCCCTCTGTTCGAAAGTCAGCTGGCGCCCTCCAGTAGATCGACGAGGAGGAGTTACCTTCGCCCCCTTCTTCGCCTTTTTCGCCTGCTTCTTCAGCTCGTGGCGCAGACTGATAGGCTCCAGGCCTCCATCTTCGCTGCCCAGCGGCAGCCAAATCTCGTCCGTGCTGTGTTGCGATTAGATTCTGAGACAATCTGCTGGCGTCCTCCCCAGAGATTCATAACTTACTCAAGGAATGCCGCGCTATAGCGACTTTGAGGAGTGCTTCGATCGTAGGAGGAGGCGTTGGTGGTGGCCATGGAGTCCGCTCTGATTGTATGTGTTGTGTGTGTGCACAGGAGAAGTGAAACATTCAGATATACAGCTTTGTAAGGGCACAGCCCTACAGCAACGCAGCATCATCGGGAGTACTCCATAAACAACAGTATCAAGACTAGCAAAGCATCAAACCAACAATCATAATGCAAAATTTATCGTTTCCAGAGATCGGCAAAGATCCGCACGATAATAGTCTGGTGTCCCCCATGGTTTGCTCCGTAGAGGCCTCCTTGTACGACAATCTGCTGCAAGATATCAGGTCAGGTGAGACCTCTATGTATGACGAGGATGACAGCAAGGAGGACGCCAGCACATCAAACCCTCCTCTCCCTCAAGAGACAGCAACAGCATCTCCCCAGCCATCCTCCAGCACGTCTCTATCAACGGCATCGCTGCACGAGGCGGCCGCCAGCACCAGCAATCCAGCCAATACCATGCCTCCTCCCCAGCACCACATCCTCGTCCGCCCTCGCCCCGACGACGACGACGCCGACAAAGCCATCCTCTCCGGCGAGCTCCAGTCTATCCAAAACACTAACAGAGCGTACCTCAAAGCCCCATGGGCCATCCTCTCCCGCCTTCAGTACAGCAGCATCCCTGAGAAGTACCAGCAGCAGTATAAGGAAGAGCTGCGAGACCGGTGGAAGGAGTCGATGCACATGCTCAACACCACTCAGTTCACGAACCGAGCTTATCCGGTGACGAACAGGGCGGAGGAGATTGTGAGTTATGAGGAGGGGTGGACTGCATTGAGGAGTTTTATGGAGATGGGCTGTTCACGGAGGGGACGGTGGAGGAGCAGCAGTTGATGAATAGGGAGCAGGGGGTTGAGGTGGAGAGGATGCTGGAGGAGAGTATGACGGAGGTCGCCAAGGAGAAAACGGAGAAGCAGATGTCCAGGCTTTTGGAGATTCTGGGAGATGACGGTGCTGAGAAGTCGGACTACGAAGGAAAGGGCACGGAGGGCCACCAGCAGGGATTAGACACAAAGAAGGCAGATGGCTAGAGCAAACATGTGCTATCTTGGCGAGATGTAGCAGTTGGAAAGCTACTGTCCAGACCTCTCTAGAAATGAAGTAGATGATGAAATGTGTACGAATGAGCTACTGGAGGCCGCCAGGAGAGCCCGAAACTAGTAGTATCCTTGTGGAAATGGAATCAATTTGCAGCTCGTTGGTTTGGGAGCGTAGTCATGTGTCACGTGATTACAGCATCTTAGGGGTAAGAACTCCACTCCGCACAAGCAAAGAGACAGCAACGAACATCTGTTAAGGCGGATGATTTATGTCTATATGTCCACTAACTAGTTCTACGGACATAGGCACATCGCAGATTGGGCAGGACGCGACTATGTGCTTGTTGGCTCCTGAACGTTCATCGTCTGCGGCCTCTTCTGCTCCACGCGCAGTACTGGCCACCTTGTATGAACGCTTCTTGCTAGAGCGAGGTGATACGTCGATATCACACTCATTGACCTCCACAACGTCCCTAACGGGCAATCTTGCCTCTCCTTCGTTCGGCTGCGTCATAGCCTGAACCCATCCATCAATCTTATTCTTCTGCCTCCCAGCCCTTTCTTTTCCCGTCAGCCTCCCAACCTGCTCCTTCGTCAATTCCGGCTCCGCAACCTTCATGAAACTCCCTCCACACTCCTCCTCATGCCTCTTCCACCAACTATCCGACCTCCCCGGCGTACGATTCATACTCCTCTTCACAACCCCAAAGTAGGGCGCTTCCTTCCTACACGGCCCGTCACACTGCCATACATGCGTCTTATAACTCTCAACCTCGTCATGAAAGCTATGATAAACAGTGATCTGATACTCCCTATGCAGCTCTCCCTCACTATACCCATGATTACTAATAGCGTCCGCAAGGAGCAGAAATCCTGTACCGTGGCCTGTCCCGTCATCACCGCGGGAGTGCCGCCAGGAGGATGTGACGAAGAAGTAGGCGTGTATGGCTTCGTGCAGCAGCGTGTTGACGGTATCTTCTCTAGGCCGGAATTTCAGCAACGGTTCGGAAAATTTGAGACGGATGCGTGTGTATTTGCCGTTGGAGTCTTTTACAAGTTCGCAGATGCCGGCGCAGAGGGTAAGGCGCGCAGACCAGGATACTTCTACGCGGGGGAGGAGAAGATTGCGGAAGTAGAGGGTGTTGTAGAGGCGGAAGAGCTCGTGGATGTCCACGTGAGGGTCGCTGTTGGATGGGGAGAGGATGGTGTTGATTTCTTGCTGGGCTTGCTTTTGCGAGGGGGATAGGGGGTCGAGACTTGATATTGCTTGGAGCGCTGCTTCTTCGTCTGTGAGCGGCATGGATGCTGCTTGCTCTAAGGCAAAACCGATTTTTCGTGAGAGTAGAAAGGTTACATCTCAATTTCAAAGCTAAGCTCCTTTCTTTTTCTTCTCATTTGCAGTTCTACTCATATCTATGGTGTGCTTGATAAACGTAGCATTCCCATTGATATTGGTGCGCTTGGTGTTGGTATATCACCAAGAAGTTTTGAGATCGGCCTTTATTGATCAACGTCATCTGCTGGCGTGCGCGAAGCTACTTTATGCACATTCCTAACAAACCAATCCAAGATCTTTATTTCCCATAATCTGTCTTACATATCCTGACACCTTTGCAAGACCGACACTGTCTTTGCTATAATCAGACCTTGCCACAAGGGCATCCATCAATACCTTAGTTTAGTGTTGTTGCTTATGACGCAAAGAAGGGACCACTGTGTATTGCCCCACGCGAGAGGGGAATTGTTATAGAGTCCCTCGCGTGACTCTAAGCCTTTGCGCTCTTCGTTGTACGGATGAGCACGACTTATACTTTTGGCGTGACTGTTGGTAATGGAAAAGGAGCGTGATGGAGACGCCTCACGAAAGTCTTCAGCAGATCTTGGACAAGCTGCTTCCCAGCACGCCGGCCACCATTCTTCCCATACCTCTGCCGCATCCAGTCGCCGGTCGAGCACAGCGCCCACGAAGGTGCGCAGATATGGCTCAAATGCCTCTCTACAGACCGGTCCAGCACCATCGGACAAAAGCCTTACCTCCTTTCCATCTCTCTCGCCTTCCCCGGACAACTCCCCACATAAGATTCAGAAGGATCCCGCAAAGGCGGCGATACTGAAAGCCTCACAACCCCAAATATCGAAGGCCACTCCTATCCGACCATCCCTTGTTGATACCCTCGTTGCCTCGACACCATCGGCTCGGAATCGCTCATCTCTGTTCGATGATACGCCTCAAAGCACCCGCGATATCCCGGGCACACTCCACCATGCTAGCGACGACCACATACGGAGACTACTTGCACGAAATGGACCTGTCGCCTTGGTTAGGCAGTTGGCCGAGGATTTGGCGCAACGGGATGCTCAGATTACAGAACTTCGAAGGAGGGCAGAGGAGCGGGAGAGGCTACTTAGGAAGATGCTGAAGGAGTGTGAAGTCACAAATCTTGATATCGAAACGCGGCTCCGGGAATTGGAGGCTCGCAAAGGATTGGACAATGGGCCCGAAACCGGTCTTCATGTACAACGACCAGGGAAAATTAGCAGGAATGGCTCAGAAGGCAACCGTGCAGAAGACACCATGACCTCCAGAATGAACGAAGCCATGAACGAAGCTGTTGGGCTCGAGGACGAAGATGATCTGCAGCTGTCAGCACCTTCACGACATATGGAAGACCAAGATGCCACTGTGCGAGCCAAAGGCCTAGTGCTGCCGATAGGTGACGACAATATGTCAATCAACTCTAGTCAAGAACAGGGCGGCCGCACAAGAAAGGGAACCACGAAAGGTCTCAAAGACTATATCTGGTCAAGCACGAGCAAGAGGAGTAGTAGGGCAAGCAGTATTACTGGCAACGGTGAAAATGAATCGCAAGTTTCAAACGAACGGGTGCGAGCGAGTGTGTCAGGCTCTGCCCGAAGGCCAGGGCTTAGCAACAACACCTTTCAGCCTCCTCGCCCGACACCGCAGCGTTCAGCGAGTTCTACGGCAGATTTACGAGCAAAGTCGACAAAGCTGCAGAACGGCACAGTCGTCAACAGCGAGCGTCCACGGAAACCGTCTAGCTCTGTTGCCTCTTGGGCCTTGAAGCTTGTGGGTGGTAGCTCGCAAAATGGTAGCGAAGCAAGTCGGCCGAGTTCCGTCAGGGGCCGAGCAGCAACAATAACCAGCGGTGTGAATGGACGGAGCAGACCGGCTTCGATAAGCTCGTCTAAGCCAACCGCATCAGACTCAAAAAGGACAGTTTCAAGGACAGCAAGGCAACCGAGACCTTCTTTTTCGACTGCAATTGGATCGGCTATTAGCACCTCCCCCGAAACACTACGCAGTGCGGCATCGAGCATCATGGCGCCATCCAGCCCACAGGAGGATGCCAGTCAAGCGGAAACAAACCTTGGCCCAGTAGAAATGGATACTATCCTACCACGAGAGATACGACCACCGACTCTGATTCAACATCATAACCTTGTTGACTCGTCGGACTATCTTACGGATCGCTTTGGTTTCATCTATGACCAGCGCCGGAAGAGGAGACAGAATGAGGCGGCAGCGGCGTTGCCCAATGTAAAGGAGAATGGCGAAGCGGAGAAGCTAGATACTGCTAAGCTCTTCCCTGGCCCAGTAGGAGATCACGATGATCCCGCTCTAAGTCTGAGTGATGGACAAAGTTCAAAACGCGATGATTCCAGACCAGAGACTCCGACTTCCTTCGATCGTCAGGAGGATGCTCAAGCATCCAAGCGGTGGCAAGATCACCTCAGGCTCGCAGCCTCCCCAACAGAGCTCCTCTCTCTCACACCCTCTGTCCCGCCCATTGCCGCCACCGAGGAAAACCCGGCAGTGCAGCCACCCAAGCTTACTCCTGAGAAACGACCCTCCATGCCCATGCATAGCATCAGCCTCGAACCGTCTGCCACGCACATCTCATCGAGAAACGCCGAGATTGCGCAGCTACCAGATACACCAAGATCGAAGCCAACTGCTACGCATACTAGAGATCCCGTCAAGTCTCTTCTAGCACAAGTCACTGCTCAGCATGACTCACTTCAGCGAAAGAAGGAAGCGAGATGGAATGAGTTCTTCCGCAAAGTGCGCGCTGCGAGGCAACGAAAGGGCGAAGGAGCTGCAAACTCCGAGGGTCGGCGCAAGATGTCAGCCATGCCTGAAGTCTCTCTCACGGAGGGCGAACTGGTCGGTGTGGCCGGTCTGGGTAACAAAGGACGAGTCGGGCGGGCCAAGTGGAAGGAGTTCAGAAATCTTGTGTTAGGAGGCATTCCTGTCGCTTACCGCCCGAAGATTTGGGCTAAATGCAGCGGCGCCAACGATCTTAGCATACCGCAGTACTATGACGACCTTGTGAACAGCGGCAAAGATGACCCTGAAATTGTGAATCAGATACGGATGGACATCACCCGGACCCTGACTGACAACATTTTCTTTCGTAAGGGCGCAGGAGTTCACAAACTTGAAGAAGTCCTGCTCGCCTATTCGCGTCGCAATCCAGAAGTCGGATATTGCCAAGGCATGAACCTGATAACCGCCTGTCTCCTCCTCATCATGCCCACCGCCGAAGACGCCTTCTGGGTTCTCGCCACCATGGTCGAGAATATCCTACCGCAAGACTACTACGACAATACCCTTATCGTCGCCCAAGCCGACCAGAAAGTCCTCCTTCAATATGTCGCCGAGGTTTTGCCGAAGCTCTCCGCACACTTCGAAAATCTAGGCATCGAGTTGGAAGCACTCACCTTCCAATGGTTTCTCTCCGTCTTCACCGACTGCCTCTCCGCAGAGGCACTCTTCCGCGTCTGGGACGTGGTTCTGTGTCTGCAAGATGGCTCGACGTTCCTGTTCCAGGTTGCGGTGGCGTTGCTGAAGCTGAATGAAAAAAATCTGTTAAAGTGTGGCACACCGGCTGAGGTATACCACTATATCAACCACGAGATGACGAATCATGCGATCAGCATTGATGGACTGATAAGGGCGAGCGAGGGGCTGACGAAGGTTATCAAGACTGAGGAGGTCGAGGAGAGGAGGAAAAAGGCGGTGGAGGCGCAGAGGGAGCTTGCTAGGCAGAGAGCTGAGATAAGAGCCGGGAAGGGAAGGGAGAGGGTTGCTGAAGATGTGCCTATGGAGAACGGGGTTGGGGATATAGTCCTTCAGGTTGAGGAAGAGGGAAGGGAAGTGGGTGAAAGTAGTATGATCAGCATCGATGAATTTGGGAATGAGCAGTTTGGCGAGATGCAGGTTCGCACGCCTATGCCGATAGAGGAGGAGGCGCAATGGAGGGCTTGATGTGGTTCAAGATTGGGAGCATGGAAAGAGGAGTTTCACGGGGCTAGTTTGTCGCATTTGGAGGTTATGATAGATTGCGGCATATAAAGATACCACCTGCATGGAGTTCTTGTTGATGTTGACATAGAAATACCCGAATTCGATAATCTCAGAACCCACGTGGGGAAACGCTCTGAGCGAATGTTCACGAACTCTAACTCATCCTTTGAACACGTTTTAACGTCCAGGACTCTCCCCCTAACTACCACAGCCTTCCAACATTTGTACTAACTCCATCTTATACACTCCTCTACGCTTACGTCACTTCACCTCCTTGAATGATCGAAGCTCAGTACGGCATTTAACTTCAACATCGAACATTACGCTCGAAAGATGTCATCCCCGCAGCATCTGCCAAACAGACCACATCTCGCCATGTCTCAAAGACCCTACATAAACGTCCAATCCGTCATCCTCCCTCAAAGTCAACCCGCTGTTGGCCCACCCACCTACAAACTCCACACCATCCCAAGAGGCCCGCAAGACCATGGAGCGCCCCACACCAACGACGATGCCCCATTCTGCTGCTGGGACGATCAGCGTCACGAGTTCCGCGATCCAACAAAGAGCGAAATGCGGTGGATCCTGACCAAATTCTATTCAACTTGCGTGTCCGTTGCGTCCCCGGACATCATCGTAGAGACCGCATCACCTCCCTCTCCCCTCCCACTGACCGTAGCCGGTCTCGTTGCAACCTTCGTGCCTCCTTCGAACCTCATCGCCGCTAGCCCTCACCCTAGCCTCCCAGCGATCCACATCCCACCACCAACATCCGATCCGCGGTGGCCGAGCACGTCCTACGTCGGCCCCCGAGTGCCCGACCCCTTGCAAAATCTCCGGTTACCGCGCTGGACGCGCCTTTCGGAAGAGCAGATCAGGGCGGTGGTAGAGGCTGTGATGGTACATTGTAATGCTAAGGTTGTAAGCTTCATGTGCCCGTATGTGGTTATTGAGATCTGTGTGGATGATGGGCGGAAGTATGGGTGGCATAGTCTTCCGGCCAAATATGCGGGGTTTGCGGCGGTGTATCATCATCGGAGTGAGGATGTGTTTGGGGAGGAGGCGAGGGAGGGTGGATGGAAGCTGTAGGGGCCGTGCAGACCGGGCAACCTGCGATTAGGGATGGAAAGCTTTTGCACTTGGTGGAAATTACCCAGATACAGATAGCCACTTTGGGATTAAGACTTTGGTGTAATTATGGAGGACGCCAGTATTTCTTGATGAGCAGAGCGGTGAAAACAATCTGGTGTTCGCTATGCAACGTCAGGCCAGAAATTCTACAATGTGTCCCCATTGTGCTACAACATCGGTCGTCTTGCTACAAGCACTGATGCCTTTGAGATGTAGCCTTATTGATAACCCAAGACTGCAGTGTTAGGCCTTCTAACATGTAGACGGGAAGTAACAATCTCAGCTTGACCCCGCATGTCATGTGACCTGGCACAGATCTGTCCGCGTAATTCTTTCATAAGTTAGGTATTAATTCCACGGCATCCTCTGCACAGCCCAGTTCGCAGAGGATTTCATAGATTGTCAGGCAGTCACAATGCCTGACAGCATAGAAGCCCCAGCAAAATGCGTGGGCCCAGCGTATCGACCCGCAGAGCAAAAGCCTACAGCCACCGTTTCGGTGGAAGTTGAAAACAGCAATGTCCACATCCTGCCCCAGACACCACAGCTTATCGCGCTGCTAACGTAGGTAAGCCTCCCTTTAAAGCACAACAGTCATTTCAAAAGAAAAAAACACGGGATATCTGCACGCAAGAACACAATACTGAGACACAATTGCTCTCCGCCCCCGCAGTATGATCCGCGACAAAAACACTTCGCGAGCAGATTTCATATTCTACTCGAACCGCATCATCCGGCTGCTCGTCGAGGAAGGATTAAACCACCTCCCCGTCATCGAGCACACCATCACCACGCCCGTCGGCCGCGAGTACTCGGGCGTCAAGTTCCAGGGCAAGATCTGCGGCGTGTCCATCATGCGGGCCGGGGAGGCCATGGAGCAGGGTCTCCGCGACTGCTGCAGGTCTGTTAGAATTGGGAAGATTTTGATTCAGAGGGATGAGGAGACGTCGAAGCCACGGCTGTTTTATGATAAATTGCCCACGGATATTAGCGAGAGATGGGTGCTGCTTTTGGACCCGATGCTTGCGACCGGTTTGAAGTATACCCTAATTAGAAAGCTAGGGATTTAGTTGATGGTAAACTAGGTGGATCGGCGCTCATGGCGGTCGACGTGCTGAAGTCGCGAGGCGTCCCTGAGGATCATATCTTCTTCCTCAACATCATTGCGAGTCCGGAGGGCACGGCGAACTTTGCGCAGAAGTTTCCGAAGCTGCGCGTTATTACGGCTTTTGTGGATCAGGGGCTCAATGAGAAGAAGTATGTGCCCCTGGAAGTACTGCATTTGCGTAAAGCATTTACTGATGTGTGTAAAGTTATATTGTGCCTGGCCTTGGCGACTTTGGCGACAGGTTCTACACGCTATGAGCTTAGAAGCCAGGTTTGCTTGACGGTGGAGAGCTGATCGAGCGCAGAGCATCCGTGTCGACGAAGGCTTTTCTCTCTTAATGGTGATTCATCATGGTAGAAGAGGAATATAGTCGTGCTCGTGTTTGCAGTAAATAAGCAAGATACGTCCCATGCTCGTCGCCATACAGCTATAAACTCTTGAGCCTGCCTCAATTCCTTAATGTTCCACCACAAGTGGATCTTTCACCATGCTCAACCTTGGCAATAAGACGGTTTCACATTTGAGTCATGTTTTGCTTCGTTTTCCGCTGTTTCAGCTGCTCACCCTTCGCGACCTCGTCCTATTCTAAACAGCCGCCCGGTACGGCGTGCAATGAGTCCTGCAAATCTTCTTTCCTGCAATCTATGCTGTTGGGTTGTCCGGCTAAAGACTCTGCGCTTTTGCCAGCACCAGATGCATCCAAAACCCTGCTCGACCGGAAAGAAGTCATCATGCGGTTGTAGGCCATAAGCATAGAGTGACACTGTCGCAATGGTGGAGCCGCAAGTGATCGTGCTTTGTTTGCTACTATGAGGCTCCGGCGAACTATGTCTTATAGGCCGAACAAAGAAAGACTTGTACGTCGTGAATCATAACGGGCCGGACTCATGAAGACCTACAGTACAGCTGCACGACTTACTCCCCACCGAAATCCCAGACCAAATCACCAATATACAACCCGTAATTCCCAGCTATATAAACTTACAGTGCTGCTCATTCCTCCTTCTAACGAGGAGTTCTTTTCCTTACCCACCACACCTGTTCAGCAAAAAACCAACACTATTTCTGCGCAGAACGGCGCCAGCCATCACATAACATCTCAACTCCTTTCCGTGCACCTACAGCAACCAGATCATCATTGGCTTTGCGCTAGCGCCGAAGGGGGAGAAGCACACTTCTGAGCTCAAGATCTTTCCAATGGCCCAATGTAGCGGAAAAGAACGCACCTCCTCCAGCAAAGAGCCCGATGTGCTACGTAATGGGAAAAGCTACTTGCAGACCTCGCTATCACTCCGACCAAAGCCAAACTCCAAGATAGCGTCAGCGGATACGGCAAGAGCAAGCCAGCAGTTCGGCTACGAAATGGTCCAGCCGTACACATATCTCCCCCCGCCAGCAAAACTTGTTGTCGACGCACCGAAGGAGGCTGTAAGCGCCGCAACTCTGGATCCGAAGCTGGCCCGAGACCTCAAGCCGACAAAAGGACGGGCCTCCAGCACGATTTCCGATTCACGATGTCTGCTCATATCTATCAAGGGTCTATTCTGCCGCATCGTCTTAGCAGCGATAGCAACCTTAGTTGCCGTGGGACTCTATGTACAAGCCTCCCCACCCCTTCGCAGAGGCATCGGATTGGGGCTTTTCGTTATCGTGCCTCTCATCATGTGGAACTACACTTGCCAGCTACCGCAGAAGGAAAATCTTTCCAGCTCAGACACTTATCACGAATGCTGGAGCCGAGGCATCTCATTCCCAGTACAAAGACTGAATCATGAAAGCGCCAAGGCAGAGCACAAGGAGATATTCATGCGCTCCAGCTTCGGCCTTAGCCGCCAGTGCTTCAAGCGCCATCCTAAGCCGAGAGTTGAACGAGTTGAGACCCTGAGCGGTACGAGTGAGGATGCCAAGGAGGAAATGAGCCATGGTACAAATGACAGCAACATGAGAACCGACAAGTACAGGAAGAAGATGTCAGAAGAAGCTTCGTTTACGACTCCGGGGCCAAAACGATCGGTCTTCGCGACCAGATCCTTCTGTCGGATCTGATTTCAATCCAGGAATTCGCGGTCGACAGCAACGGGGGGGACGCCAACCGAGTGTTCAGGAATACGATGAAAACGCAAATCGAGCTCAACTTCGTCCAGTGGAATGCGATCAGCTACATCTTCTATGGGTACGATGAGATGCGGCAGCTGTATGAAGGACGGAAGAGGAAGGCGCAGACGCTTCGAGAGATGGAAACAGAGGAAGTTGTTAGGAGGGCGGAGTTTAGGCATAGCAGCTAGACGATGGCTTTGGATGTGAGCGAGTGAGGAGTAATCAGGAGGTGGTGGTGGTGTGCTGGGAATTTTTGACTTTGGCGAAGGGAGGTCATCTGATTGGAAAACTGGTTTCGTCTCTGACTAATCGAATGGCTTGGGCGTCCGGCAATAACTCCATGACGGCATATGTCTGAGAAGGATCCGTCGCGATGTAGAGCGGCTTTCCTGTAGACTTTCGTCGAAATTGGTCTATCTGACGGTTCCGGACCTGGGTTAATTCTAAGCCCCCGTGACTCTGTGTGATCTCAGGTAAACTTAAGCACATTGCAAGTGACCGTACATCATCCTTGGTTTAACTTTGTAATCACTCAATAACGAGGTCAGTCAATAACAATGTCGGACTAATAATTGGAAAGAGACGACCCCTCGGACGCCGGTTTATTTTCCTCCGTCATCGCCGCACGACAGAGCGACTGAGACCACTGGTGCCGATGGCGACGAGGCAACTTCAGGCAACGGAAGAAGCGAGCTAGTTTTGGGCGCGAATACAGCCTCAGTGCAAAGCCAAGAGTCATATGTAACTGCCATTACGGCCCAGAGTGGCAGTACGTGAGCGGAGATTACAAACCGGCGGCAAAAATCCACATCTCCGGCTAACCGAAGTCTGAAGGAACTGCTTGTTTGTCTATACCTAAGGGCCCTTAGCCGGGCTGTCAGGCGTAGCACGGCTGCTCAGGGCTGGATCCGTGGTGGGTGAAAGTACTGGTACTGGAATCTTCGAAAATCAAAAGCACCTCCGGTCAAGGTGTGCATCTGCTTCTACGTTCCGTACACGTCGCTCTCGAGCGTACAATGTAGTGGCTACGGTTCGTAATCAGCCAACAGCTGATATATGTGCGTTGCAACGCGCCGTTGTCCAAGGAACGCCTTTCGTTATCTCCATCGCCCGGAGCGCAATTCTAATCGCATGTAATCCCCTAAGGAGCATAGTATGACTCCAGTATAATGCACACATCATGATGCCCGTTCCTCCGCGCGGACTCCACTGCCCTTATATGCTGATTTCTATCGGGCCCGTCGAAATCAGCTGTAGCATCAAGAAGCAGGTGCACCATATCGAGACGCCCGTGCGCCGCAGCGCCTACCAGAGCTGTCATTCCTCCAGCATATGGTGGTGCGGCGTTTACATCTGCACCCTCATTGAGGAGGATAAGCGCAATGCCGATATGGCCGCCTCTTGCGGCAAGCTGAAGTGCAGTTCCTCCAGATTCGGCAGCTGACTTCTGGTTAACATCGGCACCAGCTTTGATGAGGATGTGAACGATTTGTAGGTGTCCGATATCAGCTGCCGCTTGAAGAGCCGTATGTCCAAGACCCATATCATATAACATGGAAAAATCTGGCCGTGAACGGCAGTTTAGAGCGTTAGAATCACTTTTGCCATCCGCGCCAAGGCTGATTAGATCCCGGACCAAGTCGATGTCACCAATCGTCGCTGCTGATGCAAGTGGACTACTAGAAAACGTCCTTTGGCGATGGTTGACGTGGGCTCCTGCATTCAGCACAGAGCAAACCAGTCTCATATTCTTCTTTTGTATAGCAGTGGTGAGGACGGTCTTGCCAGATACATCGACGTCATTGATGTCCGCACCAGCGTCAAGAAGACATTCGATGATACTGGGGTTTCCTCCTTGAGCGGCCTCTAACAGCGCAGTACTTCCAAGGGCCCTTTTTGCATTCTCGTCAGCACCGGCATGCAAGAGTACATGAGCCATCTCGAGGTTTCCCGTCCCGACTGCAGCTTGAAGTGCGGTTGCAAAATGCCCTTCCGAGACGTGTCCTGCGGGAGCATTAACATAGGCTCCAGCATCTAATAATATCTGGACGAGATTAACATGTCCCTCCCACGACGCTATCTGCAGGGCGGTCATTATCTGGAAGGAAGCGCCTTCTGGAGACTCGTCATTGACACTAGCGCCTTTCTCCAGCAGATACTCGACAAACTCCGTATTGTTGTTGTGGACTGCCGCCTTGAGTGCAGTGTGCCCTTCGTGGGTACGACCATTTACATCAGCTCCAGCATCCAGCAGGAATCGTACCATCTTCATGTCATTTCTTTTCGCCGCATAGTACAGCGAGGCTGTGGCTATGCTTGCTCCAGCGTCCAGCAATAGTTGAATTAGCTCTATGCTTCCTCTACATGCAGCTATTTCCAATGCGTTTCGTCCGCGTTCGCCGTTTTTTATCAAATTGTATTCCTTCTCCTCTTCCCCGACTATGGGCTCAACAGGTGCACCTGCGAGGAGCAAGCGGTTGACAACCAACAAAGTCTCCTCGATCGGAATTCTCTTATTTCGAAACGCAGCATGTAGAGCAGTCCATCCGGTACGGGTCTTAAAGTTGACATTCGCACCGGCCGATAAAAGCGTTTCGACCATCTCGATGCCCGCAACTTTCGCAGCCATGGAAAGTGGGGAGCAGTGGGATCCGTCGGGCACATTGACTGCTGCTCCAGCGCTGAGCAGGACACGCACGATTTCCACATCTCCAGCTAGAATGGCATCGCCTAGACGGAAATCTTGAGACACAAAATCCGCGTTGGACTGGACCGAAGAGAGGTTGTCAAATCGAGACAGCTGTACTTCTTCTGCTGCAGGTGTCCGAATTACAACGCCACCGGGTGTGCCGGGGCTCGATGCTGACACTTTTCAAGTGAGATTACTGCAGCTTGAATAATAACGGGGAGCTACCTTCAGCATATCGCTCCAAGGTGGACATGAAGCTATTGCGTAATGTTTCCTTCCGAACCCTCTCAGGCGGCACGCGTGCACCGTCTACTATGACTTCGCTATCTTTTCCAGTCCTTTTCCTTTTTGAGATTTTATGATTAACAGCTCTCCATTCTTCGCCTTTGAGGTTTTTGCGAAAATTCCAACCCTTGAAGTGACGTTCGTATTGTGCTTTCCTTTTCAAACTGTCAGCCTAGTGTTCAGAGGAGCTCTTGAATGTTGACAAATACGTTGCGTGGAAATTATGATGTTGGGCCATAAACTCCATGATTTCGGCGAGGGTCTTGTTTTCGGTGAGGTAAAGTTGTTGCATAGCACTTCTGTGGGAGTCCCACCCTGCTTCAGTCGAAGTACGTAACATAGTGGTTGCAGTGATTTTGGAGAACACAGCGGAATTGACAAAGGAGGTCGACAGCTCTTATTCCATCTTGCCTAGCTTAAGGCACAATGTTGAAGAAACGCTCAGCCTCATGGATATGATGTTCCTGCATAGGACCCTGCTTCAAGATTTTGGATCCCACCAATGAACGGAGATACCGATAGCCTGGAAGGGCGGAGCTATGTTCTGCCAGCACAGCCTTCATAAAGCTATTGGCTAGTACCATAATCTGGTGGGTTTGGGTGGAAAGGGAACGGAGAACGGGGAAGGAGATGTCCCAGGTTTGCCTGATGGCGTAGTACAGTAAAACGCTCCCCCTGCGCGCATTGGTAGTATCCAAAATCTTGCTGTCCTGCGTCGTTCATTTAGGAGCACTATCAGTGACAGTGCTTCTCATCATGGTAAATATAAATGGCCGGCGCCTCCTAGAGCCATGGAAGGCCATCAGGAATCCCTTCTCAGACAGACCACTATACAACGATAACAGTCAAAGAATATTACACAGTCAAAGAATATTACGTACGGAGCACTATGTCGTTGTCCGCGGCAGCCATCATCGGTATCGTCGCCTTGCTTGTCAGCTGCATTCCCCTATTGCTTGCATTCCATAAATTCATAGTGCAGAGAAATCACCGTAAGATCTGTTTCAGTTCCATACTTAGCCAGAGTATCCTATCTAACACTAGTGTTACCCTGAAGTACACCACATACGCATCGCCCCCATCCTACCATTGACTGCATCGGCCCATCAAGCTATGTACGCATTTCGTACAGAATGGAGACTTGAGGCTGGGATGTTCTACGGCCATGAAATGGATAGTCAGTACTCCTACTGTCTTGCTATAATGCTCGGGTATTGACGCTGATCACAAAGACTACATTCGTAATGGAACTCATGCAATTCATCAAGCTTCAGTGCAGCGTCTTCCACGCGGTACCTGAACGACGTCCCTTTCATCCCCCTCGAGGCTCCATGAACAAGGCAAGACGGGCTTGAAAGAAAGCAGGCGTATTACTCTGAGGATAAGGTTCAGTCAGGGTTACCGCGTGAAGCAAAGACTCTCTTGTCATACATACAATGAACGTCAGGAATACAGTGCAGCTTTTTCATGTGTCTACTCCTTCCAGGCATTCTAGGGATGTCTTATTATGCCGGTTTCAACAAGAGTAGCAAGCGCAAGCGAATGGTCGCTCGTCGTATGTTTACTTTGTCCTATCCACTCAACCATCTTATAAGCCTCAACGATGTGCGCAGCGTAATGTAACTGCCGGAAGTCTCTTCATCTCTGACTACTTCGAAGGGCTCCGGTGTGGTAATAACTCGTGATGGCGAACTGTTGAGTAGCATTTGTAGATGTAGAGCAGCTTTTCTATAGATATTCTTCCAGCATAGTGTGTCGGACGGTTCGTAACCCCGTTGATTCTAAGCCCACCTTGAATTTGTGTCACTTAGATAATTTTTTTGCACTCTCCGGGTGATTGTATATGATCACTGATCGTTCATTCTTCTCGGAGCCAGCTAATAAATGGTGGATGAAGCCTATCTACATCGACGAAGTTAGGTTTCGCCAATCTGCGCGATTTCCACTACACGTGACTCTAAAAGACGACATATGCGGGGCCCGCTCTTCAACGACGAAATCATCCTTGATGCTTCCACTTATATATTTGAGTGTTGATCTCTAGATATTGCGTACATTCACATATGCCACAGCAGAAGCCTTATCGTGATGCACCTCTGTACAAAGCGCTGCACGAACTTGGAGCTGAGAATTACCGCCAACCGGAAGTGCACTGTGTGGGAGGCTTTTGCTTAAGCAGTCTCCCATGAAAGATAGACGCACTTTCGCCCGAGAATTATAGCATTGTTCATATATCTTGACTAGAGACAAGTAGAATTACATGATGAAAACTTACAGCATAAAATATGAAAGTTATGGTCGGAGCAATGAAGTTCGATAACGATCACCATTGGACTCAAACGTCACTATGTCGACCTCTCCGTATGGATTGATCTAGATCTGCCCATTGATATAAAGATACTCGGCGACTAAACGCCTATAAATATGCAAAACCTGCCCAAAGAGTCCCGAATGATCAGAATCCAGCCAAAATAGGCCTAGCCCATCTCACAGCCCAACCAAACTATATAAAGACAATAAAATGATATCTCAGCACGGGTAGTGCAAGCGCTAAGTTTCGTGGCTTAGTCTGGACACGCACTACCAGCTAACCCCCGAGCCTCTGAGTTCGAGACCCAATCGAAGTAAGCCACATCTTGGTACAACCAAGTGGCTTCGTAGTCGTTCACCCCTACAAATACCAAGTTGTAGGGTTGGACGATGAGCTTTGCTATTTTGTTCCTTGGTGAGTTTAATTGTTTTTAGCTTTGTCGCGCTGTTCAATGCGTTTTTGTGACCTGATCGACTGCCTTGCTGCCGTATCTTGAACGCCTACCAAGTATGTGAACCTTAGGGCCGCGCTACTACTGCGCGTCTGTGACAGATTCAAACAACACAAGCCAGAGGTGGCGCACACAGTTGTAAAAATCTATTGAAGGTTTCTCGTGTACGTGCCGTGAAGGTCTAATTCTGAAACATACAACAAAGAAACATACTCCAGTCTTGAAACTGAGAATATCTACCGCCCGCAATGTAGCAACCGGAAAGCTTTTGCAATGCGCTCGCAAGCAGTATCCATGAATGCTCAGTCAAGATTCACCGAAGTCATATCACACTGTCATGTAAGACGCGGAGAAACAATCATGAAACATGTTTAACATGAATCACCAACATCTCCAAGACAAAGACATGCATTACGATGAACCGTGAGACCTCCATGAATCTGAAGACATAGACCGGGAATTGCAGCAGGATTTATGCACCCTTTGGAGCGCCTACAAAATGCTTCCTCTCCCTCTTCTTTCCATCTTTCCCTTGCTATCCTCTTCACACTACGTAAAGTCTCTGCCCACATCACACGAAAGCATCACGAGCAAAAGAATGGAGTTCAACGCCTCACCAACATCAAACCACTACCTCTACCCCATAACACCGATGCCTCAACCGCATATCGCTCGTCGAAACGCAATCTCTGGGCCCAGCAACACACCGCAAAACCTCCGCAGTATCCTCAAATTAAATCCGAACGATGAATCGGAGCTCAACCCCAGCTCCGACTTGGATAATCTCGAGGGCGATGCGAAGGCTATCACTACCATCCGCTTCAGATCCCTCGCGGCAATAGCAGCTCTGCTCGCCTTCGCTGTGTACATCCAAGCTCCAGCACCGTACCGTAGAAGCATCGCTTTGGGGTTCTTTGCTATGACGATGATATATGCGTGGACGTATGCTACACGGCCGCCAGCAGGACATTTGGGGCATTCGGATCAGTTCTCTGACGACGACGAACACAACGAGCACATCGGCGCCAGCAAGGGTAGCGGCAAAGACGACTGCCTCAAGTTCAAGCACAGCCCACCCACCAACGTTCGTTATCAAAAGCAAAACGACGACCTCCTTCCGATCTCAGCCACAGCTCTTACAGGCTGGACACGCGACCTCGCCTTCCGAGCTCAGCACATGGACGTCGTGTGCGCTGGGCTCACCAAGTCAGTCGAGGCAAGCAGAAGAATCAGTATCCTCGAGCGCATGGAGGTCCTCCGCGTCGATGTGATCGATAAGCTTTGCGCTGCGCGGAGGATCGGGAAGAGGGTGCGGTTTGATAGTGAGTGAAGGATTGTGTGTAAGGCGGGACATGGGAAGAGGGTTTGAGGGGTTGATGGACGTGGCAGAAATGTACATTGGCGAAGTGCTAGAGTTTTGTATGAGATGGTTTATGGCAGAAAGAAGGGTTTTAACAAACAGTGAGAGCTATGTCTTGGCGTTATTGGGGGTTTGGGTATGCGCTTTGTTTTGTGTTCGGCGCTGTTCTTCGAGTGTTAAACTTATGGTACGGGAATATAGGTTCATTGCAATACCTATAATTTGTGGGAGTACCAATTTGAGGTGCTGGGAGCGCGGCGGAGGTATTGCCAAGCCCTCCCTCTGTTCCGCCCCCTCTGCCGCGCTTGGACGCAACTCCGCATTATTGTTGGAGATGAGTGCTCTGACCATGAACATTCTATAAAGACCTTCAGTCCAGACACCAAGATACAGCAACCTAAGGATCGCTGCCAAAACTTATAGAGACAAACACAGCTGAGCCAGCTTCCCGGGTACCATCATCTATATTCAGCAGCTGTGCGCGTACCAACATCAACATGGTACGTCACCTCCCAACACAGCCCGCTACTTCCTACCTACCAACACCCATCTCCAAACCAGGGCAAGCGCAAGAAGTCATCGAAGAAGCCCCAAGGCCCAAAAAAGGTACCTATAGTCCCAACCCCCTACAATCACCTATCAATCCGTTAACACAACCCGCCAGAAACTGCCCCTCCCAACCACATTCCAGTGCCTCTTCTGCAACCACGAGAACGCCGTCACCGTCAAACTAGAGAAGAAAGCCGGAGTGGGCCAGCTCTCGTGCAAAGTCTGCGGGCAGAGCTTCCAGACGGGGATTAACTGTACGTGCTTACTGTTTGACGATTGACGGCTTAACCATAGGAACGATTCACTGACGCGCAGCCGTTTTAGATCTGTCCGCCGCCGTAGACGTGTACGCCGACTGGGTCGATGCATGCGATGCCGTCGCCAAAGGCACCGCCGCTGCCGGTGCCGCTGGACGAAGCCCGGAGACCTCGTACCGCAACGTTGATGTCTCATCGAGAGGGCAGAGGGGAAGAGGCGGAGAGGTTGATCGCGAGATGGGTGATTTCATTGAGCAGGATGATGATGAGATTGGAGATGATTAGAGCTGGAGCCATGGGAAGGGTGGCGTTGCAGAGCAGGATGAACGAACGGGCAATGAAGAGAAGGGCATGTAGATGCTACGCCCGCGCTTTTTTCCGCCATTGGTATTGAACAAGGCGAGCGTGACTGAGGAGTGAAGCGACGCGACACAGAGCGGACAGTTGGTTCTCCGCTGCGTCTACCGCGCAGCATCTTCCTCGGAGTACAATCGCTGTCGGACACCCTGCGTCGGCCAAACTCCATGTCCTTGGTATAAGAAAAGGGGTCAACGGTTGAGGTATCCAACCTCAAGGGAACGCCGAGAGAGAGAAGTAAGAAATGTGTAGGATATACTTCACGTTCAAGACCAAAATGAGAGTGGGGTATAAGCGGCTGAGTGGCGAGGATGCAGTGCGGACGCATACCCACTGACACACCAATCAGTAAAACATAAGTTCTATGTAGACTCAGATAAATGCATAATCCAGGCAGCCGCCCGGCCCGCCCTCGCCAAAGAACCAGTTCTCAATGTGGGGGAACGATAGCAAGGAGTTGCGCTGCAGGGTAGTCCGTAGGGAATAATGTACACATCTACTCCTGGCCACTGCGTTCCCCCAGGCTGCCTATCACCGACTCTAAAGCCATCAGTACCTCGCGGTAATGGTGTCTTCGATATAAAGCCTTTATGAAGCAGGCATAGAGTATATCCCGTAGTAAATCCTTCACGCATCTCACATCCGTCGCATCTGTGCACCCGAAAGCATGACATCCTACTCGTATTTCTGGGATATAGATGTGTTGGAAGGCGTGTGTTGCAACACCTATTTCGTACATCACATGCCCGGATCCATGAATGGCAAGGTGACACTGCGCTTCGAGGTGTTGCAAGGCCGTCTGTTGCAAAACCACCTTCAACACGCGATTTGTTAGGTGAATTTGGATAGAGGTCAGGATCTTAGAGCCGTCTAGGATTGCCTTTGTCACGTGATAGACAGGGCGCACTCCGCTTGGCTACTCATCTACTGTACGAAATACAGGCTCCCCTCGTTCTAATCGGCTGCTGCGCCCGCAAGGCTGCACCACACAGCCACAGCCACCGAAGTTCATCAACTACCTATCTCTCTGCTTGTATATGAGCGCTTGTTCTCAAGACTTGATATTCTCTTGCTTTGTTTGGACAGAATGTGTCGACCAGACCTTCATTACCGTCCGCATGCTTTTCATGCTAGATTTATGCCTGCGGTTTTTTAGAGTTCCGGTCCCATCAGACGGTCTCAGAAACAAGTTCGCTCAACATTTATAAGTTCTTCACTCCTCTGCCTGGTTCGGCTGCCTGTGTAAATATTTCTCTTACTCGGTCGTTTTGATCCAGAAAATTGTCATGCTTGCCAATGCATTTGAGTGCATACTGCCTCCCTACAGAACCGATGCCTTTGGGAATCCAAGGAGTACACGAAATCTACAATAGCCAAAATAAGATAAGACAGGACTAAATCCGTGTCCGACAGCCCGAAGACACTCGAGCCTCATGTTGTGAGCTTCCTTGCAGTAAGATTCACAACCTCGCTGGTTTCAAATCTCCCACAGTGTCTGAGGTTAGGACGGTTGGAAAGGGCTTGGGCTTCAAGAATAGCTACCTTGCACAGTTCAACGCCTAAACCTTGATCAAGCAATAGTCGTTTGACACTTGCGTCCCATCCTCACATTGGCCGTCCATTGGGCCTGGATCCTGAGATGGCGCTGGAAGCCCTTGGAGGGGCGGCAAGTGCAATAGCTGTCATATCGCTTACGATTCAGCTAGCGGACAGTACAAAGAAGCTATATGAATTTCTAGTCTCCGTTAATGAAGCGCCGGGCAACATTCGGTCCATGGCTGTCGAGTTTGGCATACTCTCAAGCGTGCTTACAAGAATTGCCAACGAGGCCCAGCATCAACCCAGAGATGCTACCCTTGAGGCAGCACTACGCAGCTGCTCGGACAAAGTGAAAAATCTGGTATCAATCGTGGAGGCCTTTGAGCCTGGCTTTGCCTCAGCGAGCCGCTGTACCCGCACGTGGACGGCTCTAAAGTCGGTCTTCAAGGCCAAGACCTTGCAGAAGTTTAGCGCTTTCTTAGATAGTGCCAAACTCTCGCTGTTATTGATTCAGAATTTACAGCAAGCGTACGTGTTCCCCCCATTTGCACCAAAGTCAACCACTGGAAATGTGTTCTTGAATCGCGAAGTTATTATGCCAGTTTCTCATCATATGTCGTTGCTCGTTACACCTCTACTAACGCCATAAGTGCTCTACAGTCGTGCAGATCGTGCGCAATACGAGAATTTCCTCTTCCTTAAGCAAAGATTTGATGACCTGAGCCTACAACATGCCACCACCAGTACCAATGTCACAACGATCCTGAACACAGCTTGCGATATTTCAAGCCACCTTTCCGACCTCAGCACCGCTGTAACCCATCAAGCCGAGACGATAACCAACCCTGTATATCGGTCGGGATTTGAGGGCGCCCTAACCCAGGCCATGAGCGCATGGAGCGGCGACTCTACCTCAGACGCTTCGATATCAGGTTCCGGCAAGACTGGCCCCTACCAGTCTTCATTAATACCTAGAACAGCTCTTGAGTCGCTATCAAAGAGCACAAGCCAAGAGAGGCGGTTGATAAGATGCAACGACTCCTACATTAAAACTCTTTTCGGCACCGTACATTTCAAGTCAAAGACTACATTACTCCAACCCGGAGCCCTTCACGCCAAGGCGACCGGACAGCAGGCGGACGCATACGAACATGAGAGTGAATTCAAGCTTCTTCCTTCAGATTGGCTCATCAGGCTCGGGATCCGATGCGGATTGCGCCTTAGTGTCTCATTAGCTACTAAACAGCCGTGGAAATGGGTGATAAACCCTCTGCGTACTGTCCCGGACGATGCCCTAATATTTGATCTTTGCGCGGACAACAACATTGGTGCGGTTCAGAGGTTGTTGTCGAGAGGTGATGCATCAGTCTGGGATGTGGATTCTGTGGGCAGAACTCCGCTTTGGGTAAGTGCATTAAGCATACCTCTTGATATACTTGCACTGAGCGTCCCCGTAAACTGGTCAGGGACTGGCGACATTGACAAGTACTAACAGGTTGCCGCTCGGACGGGTAACGCAAAGCTCTGCAGACTCCTTATCGAAAGCGGAGGTGACATTAGTGCGAGCACCTTTGAGTTTAGTAGAGCTGTTGATATCATTGGGTATGTTTAAGTCCGTATGCAAGCGCCTTCCGCCGTTTTTGTGCTGACATTACTCTGAGTTCTCCCCTAATGGCGGCGGCTAGCTCTTTCGACTATGCCGATGTTGCAGATATCATAGACACTCTGCGTCAGTTCGATCAACTAGCAGATTTTTTCAAAGGTCGAGTTCTAAAGAATACTGAGGAAGACTTCCGCTGCCCCTTCCAAGATGAGACTGAAGGGTGGCGTGTGGCCGGGCTTCTTTGTGGACAAGCGACGAAACTTGCCGACTTTAAGCCAGATGAGTCCGAACTCCGGGAGAGGCTATCTCCTCTGTTGTGGTGGCTATCACGTCACTCTTCTACAATAAGAGACAACTACTACGACGGAGATATTCTGGGTTTAATATCACTGGTCTCCGGATTCATAAATCTATACGATCCCATGAACAACGACATATTTTTCAAATTAGGGGAACACTTAAATGATTTTCATACCACTCAAGGTGTATACACCGACTCACACCGATGCTTGCTATGGGACTATAAATGGGATCCTTATCAAACTGACTCTTTTCTCTCCAGATTTCTAACAAGGAGCAGTGATAGACACGCTGAAGCCTACAATGTTGCTTATAGTCCCAGAAGAGAGACGCCAACCTCGCTGGCATTGTACACCCCACTTGGTTTCAGGGCATTGCGAAACGCCCTTCGCACCATAGGTGTCGACCTAACCTCATTTGTCACTGAAGAGTTGGAGCACGCTCCATTGGCGGACGCCGGCTGGCAGGTGGATACTCTGCTTAGTCTTTTCGAGTCGAGTATGAACTCTTGGTTCATGCATCCCGACACATCTTCCGACAGCCATGGGGCGTGCCCATATTGCAAAGTCAACGGGATCCGGATTATGGTCATCCCGCACTGGTGTCGCATGCTCGAGCATGTCAAACATGGTCTACTTCTTCACAATGCGAAGGAGAACCTAGCGAGCGAAGAGGATATACTGAACAAGTTTGGAATGGACAGCGCACCATGGTCGTCGCCATATTCAGGGCCAACAACGTCGTTGTCTGAAGGTGAAGAGACGGAAAGCGAGGCAAAGACGGAGAGGAAGGCAGAAACGAAGAGTGCATATTGGTCACTTGACGCGGAAGCGACGGCCCGGGAAGAAGACATGGAAAATAAGGCAGAGACTGAAAGCACAGCTGCAATGGAAAGCAGTGCGGAGACGGAAAGCAATGCGGAGACGGACAGCGATGCGGAGACGGAAAGCGATAACCTTCGGCAAAGTGTGAAGGAGTTGCTTTCGAATTTCAACGAAACGCCGCTTTGCATCTGGTGCTGGGAAAAGCGGAAAAGCTCAGGCGAGAGACTCCCTCAGCGGGTAGATCCACCGACGATTGGCCAAGAATTGCATGGTTCAGTCGAGCGCATACCAGGCGGCTGGCAAGAGGATGAGAACGTCAGAGAGGGGCGGCAGCGCCGAACACGGACTACGATCGACACTGGCACCTACTCAGAAGAGCCAAGTAACCCGGCTGGAAAGTGTGAAAGTGTACCATGCGAGATTTGTGCAGAAATAGCCCCAAGGGCAAAAATTTCGGGATGGACTATTCCTTCAAATAGTTATAGAAACCAGCTTTTCCTCATTTCGAGACCTACCGTCCTCATCTTTGATACCGAACACACCACCATGTCATGTATCACGCCCTCCTTGCCGCCGGAGCTGGTTCTCAATGTAGAGTAATATCTAAAACCTGCTCCGTTAGGAAAGCTAGGCCATTTCGCCTTGAGAGTTGAGGCTCTTTCCGGTGGCGCCTGCCGGAACTCTGTGCGCGTCCGTTGTCGAGTGATATCCTCCTCAATTCGTCGCAAAACGGGCCAATGTCAACCGAGTTCTGCTACAATCCGGCAGCTATATATGGCTGTCGCGTCCACGCCCTTTGTTTTAATGTTGTTGCCACATCACGTCGATGTTCGAGTTACGGAGCCGACCTTGGGCCAACAAGCTTCCGAGAGCACGGCATCGTTAAGGACTAGAGCGCGTCAATGTTGCACCGTTCAACACGGAGATCGACCGACTTGACGAGTTGGATATGTAGATGGGACGCAGCTTTGAATTGCTATGTCCGCGGGTCACAGCTGGCGAGCGCTCATGGGGAGCCGTGCCCGGCCATCATCCCCTTAGCCTTGACCGCTTCGTCTACTGATGGCCATGCGACATGTTGGATGTACGAGCGCAGGAGGGTTGAAGAAGCAAGGGTATCACTGTTTTTGGCTGACATTCCAAAAGGAGCGGACTTTTGCAACGGAAAATAGAGCGGTCGAGGCTCGGTGCGTTAAGTCATGGCTAGTTTGCAGCGTCAAATTGAGGTGAGAGCTAGCCGTGACTTTTCGTACGAGCCTTGGGTCTTCATACCACACCAGCCCGGGCTTTGTCCACCTGGAATTTGGGTTGTGTCGACGAGTCTCCGAGGGAAACAAACGAATGTTCATCGCCAGCTAGTCCGTATGAGTCTAAGCAATTGAGCTGCATGCGCCTAATCACATTGCTCGTAACTCCGCTGTCACTCACCGTGGCTTCTTTCACCCGAGACCGGAGGGTGGCGATGCAAATGTAACAATTGCACTACAGGCAATTCCACGTTTGTAAAATCACTGCTACATAGTTGTATACTCTCCATCAAAGATTGAAACCATGTGAATACGCGGGTGGGCTCAGCGCAGATCTCTCTGACGAAACTGTCAAGCCTGATATCATGTATATATCTGTCCACGTGGGCACTTGCCCTGGGAAAGAGCATGCCGCGACTGGCTAATCCGGAGCCCAAGCGCAGGTCTTTCTTCAGCCCTTATGCGGTAATATGGAACGCTATGTTCATCCCCAGCGTCCACTCTCCGACCGAAACTCGGAGTATAGCACGCCGTCCCTCCCTCCACTATGCCTCTCCAGGCGCACCAGCGAATTCACGACACTACCCAAGCGCATTCGCCATATCACCAAGAGAGCCGCAGCTCAGTCACCAAATTCGAGTTACCCGAAGTTCAAAAAAGCGAGGCCACCTAGCATCGAGATATGCACGTGAGCCCAAGGGCAAGAAGCCTGGGAATTTGTCGTGTTGTCGTTGGGAGTTTGGCTCTAGTTTGGTAGACATAGAGGCCCTAATTAGCCGCCGAAGTGTGCTTTGTCTGGAGTTGTGACACTATCATACAGCAGCTCTCTGGTTAGGGTTTTCGTTGTGGTAGTGGTTATAGGTTAGCTCATGCTGCGCCCGGATACCTAAGCAGTTGGAGCGAACTCTGACCGTGCGTTTTGACTGATGTGAATTGTCCAAAGTTGCATATCACATGCTCACGGACTTTTGACTGACGCTCTTCCCCGCTATCGACTGAACTGTGCTGTAAGACTTTATCTATTGGAACGAGGAACGATTTCGAATTCCGCTGTATGAGAGGAGAGCCTCCAGAGCTGTAACACCGATGAACCAAACAACCACCGCACTGGACCCAGAAATCGCTATGCTGAAACCAAACGCCTATGTCTCCCAGTCGTAACGTCGTAACTCTATTTCCCCGCCTGCACAATGTTTATCCACTCCTCACCTCCCACCACACTCCCCACCTCCAACCCCTCCTCCAACTCCACCTCCCCTCCCCTTCCCATCC
>JAGFMK010000264.1:0-44511 GCA_021030975.1 Lichenothelia convexa
GGGAGAGGGTTTGGGGTGCTTGGCAGGAGCGTTTGAAGGTGGAGGAGGGTGGGGATGAGGAGAGGGTGTATCGGAAGGAGAGGGAGGAGCAGGACGAGGAGAAGGCGGGGAAGGAGGAGCCCGAGGAGGATGGACAGGGAGAGGCGAAGGAGGGACATAGAAACAGGAAGAGAAGGAGGGAGGAGCGGAGGGCGACGGTGGTTTACGGACATGACTCAAAAACTGGATTGAACGTGCGGAGGTGGAGTTGGGGCCTGGATAGCGGGTGCGTTAATGGGGGCCGGTTGACGGCGTTGGTTATTGAAGCTGGGAGGAGGAAGATGAAGACGAGGCTTGTGAGTGTGAAGTGTAGGGAGGATTACAAGCGGAAGAAGTGACCCTACGATGGGTTTCGGGTTATATCACTATAAAGAGCAGTAGGTTGTGGCTTTGTGCAAATATGGGACTTTCTGGATATTCTGCAAAAAGCATAACGCGGAGGCGTAGAGAGACCTTGTCCATAAATGGAGGGTAAAGTCTCTTGCGCTTGGCATAGGAGAGGGGCGTGATACTATTGCACGTTCTAAATTCCATCTTCACGAGGGGACTGCTTTCGTGTAGGAACCGTCTCGAGTTAATGAGACTAATTTGGAGTAACCTCGACAAGCCTCGAGGTCAGCATGACATTGACAGCGAGCCCTGACTTTAATTCTCTACACGAATCGAAATATTTTCTGGCTGCAAAGTTCACGCCCCTTCTGAAGCCAATGCCCTGAAAAATGAACCCTTTGAATGGCCACAACTGAAGCGCCGACCACAGACCGCGCCAGAACCCCCAAGTACACCGTAACAAGCAGCCGGCTAACCAGCTTGTCCAACACCCTGCCCATGAGCCCCCTATACGAAAACGACGCCTCCGAGGTGCCTTCATCCAGTGTCATCACTGCCCGTCGCCCATGTCCATTCCCTCATCACCCGCAGCCGTCGCACCCGCCGCACTCTTAACCGCCAGACTAATAGCAATCTTTTTCGTTTGCAGCCCACCTCCACCATCCTTTACACTATTCACACTCTTTCTCCTCCGAAGCGTCGAGTGACTACCACCCGTCATATTCCCGCTGCTGCTCAGACTGCTCTGGCTTGTGGTGGCGCTGGTGTGGCTACCGTTACTGCTGAGCGAGGAACTTCGTCGCTTGGTGTGAGCGAATGATAGTTTGCCTAGCTCGTCTTCGTCGTCTTCTTCTCTTCTTCGCTTTTCTGAGAGGCGTTCTGGTGGTGTACGTGGTAGAGGTGGCGGGGTGGTGCTGGTGTCTTTTGGCGGTGGGGTCGATTGGTTGCTGTGTCTGATCTCATCCGGCTCTTTCTCTTCCGGTATCGTTTCCATTAGTTCGTCCTCGTCGTCAGGGTAATCGACCAGAGGCTTAACAAGCGGAGATGCGCCGTTCACCACGGCTTTAGGTGTTTCGGGAGTAGTAACGGCATCGTCTTCATCTTCATTGTCCGATGTGTTGAAGTAGGCCTCTTCTTCGGCATCGGCGTCTTTGAGACCAATGTATCTTTGACCACCGTTGACTATGCCTCTACTCGGAGTGTCCTCGTCGCTCACGAAGGAGTGGTCGAGGCCAGTTTGATGGCCTTGCATTTGTTCGTATCGAAGGATGAGATTTTGAAATGTGTCAACATAGACAATGTCTTTCAGCCTCTCCCGGTACCGTTCAACAAGATGGGTAATGACAGGTTTGATGTTCTCGCGTTTTATAAATTCGAAGAGTTCCAGACATGCAGAATTCAGTAGATTGTCTCGTGGCATCGTTTCGTATAGGATGTTCAAGATGGGCTCGAAGAGGTTGTTTTGGATGATGTGTCGGGTATGGAATTCGTCTTGGAGACCAATGCAGGTGCGAAAGTATTTCAAGGCCACTGATAGTGTAAGCGGACTTCGAGTTCTGGGTGCCAGCAGCACTTACTGAGTTTGACATGCTTTTCTGGAGAGGACATGAGCTGCGCCACACGCGCTGCCAGTCCTTCGGAGAGGATGAAGAATTTGCTCTGATATGCATGTTGACGGATTAAGAAGCATAATAGTTCAATGAGATGGACGTAGAGGCTGCTTTCCTTGATGGTCAGGTCGTTCACTGCTGACGGTTAGCGAATGTGAGTAGATTCGCTTGGAAATGTAACCGTACGATTTTCGCGACCCTCTAAATCTTTCAATGGCTGGAAAAGCTTTTTCGCTGGCTCGTCATAGAAACTCTGTATAAATGATTGGGTTTGTGTGTTTGTCGGTGTATTCGATCGCATTTTCGCCAGAAACTCGCTATTTGTCCTTCCGAGCGTTTCTGCAGTCTGTGTGTTTGCATTCGGGTCAAGCAATACCTTGATAGAATCTGCCACTTGCGCCTTCACACCCAAATCACCTTCATTCAGTAGCAATTCAATAAGCGTGTCGGTTAGCGGTTGTTCCTTCTCATTTATTGTCTTGTAGATGTACGTTCTCATCATGGAAGGGTCATGGTCGATGACTGCAATTAGCACTTCCGTTCCAGCAACTCGAACGGCAGGGTCATGATGCCGTAATGCGAATGTGATGACTGAGAAAAGACCATGAGATATAAAGCTTTGGTATAATTGCGCGCGAGCAGGAGCTTGTAGCGTCTTTGCCACGGTGGAGCATTGTTGGACGAAGAGTACGGCATCCTTCTTCCGTTGTTGATCAATCTCCTCCGGTTCGAAAATGCTGAAGAGCTCCTTGAGAAAGTCCCCATTCTGTTGAATATGTTGTACTATCTCAACCTGATGGAAGAAGATCAGCGAATTAAGAACGGAGAAGGTTGGATCATCAAGGATGCGGGCTAGAACTACGTCTTTCAGGTATTGCAGGCGATACGTCCAGTGGATCTTTCTCTTGATGTTGGGATCTTGAATCTTTACGACTTCCTTAAACCTCGACTCGTCAGATAGGTACTGCCGGTGATTCGCTTTGTGAGTGGGGAAATCAGGGTCGTCTGTCCATGTCAGTCTCCGTCACGTGCATTGCAAGGGAACCCGGGCATACATTCCAACGCGCCGACGACGCCAAGAATGACATTATCTGTTACGACATACTCAATGATTGCGGAGTCATTCAGCAGAATTAGTGTCTTCATTATATTGCACAACCGGTGAAGGTCGGGGAGGCTTTCGAGATCCTCCGCAACTTGGACGAGAGGCACGAGCTTTGATATGTAATCCTCGTTGATAATGAACTTGGCTAAGGCGTCCCGACCAGCTGGGTTGCTGCTTGCCCCTCTCACGTGGTGTTCGATCTCAGGCAATGCGCCAAGTTCAGGCCGTGGTAGCATGACTGCATTGAAGTTATCGAGAGCATCGTCGGAAAGTCCGTCTTCTGACGAGCATTTGAGTCAGCTAATGGTTCTACCACTCGAGGCTTGCCGGGAGAGAAATGTACCAGGTCCAGATAACGCCGTTAACCGCGCTTGTACTTCACTGACAAAGTCCCTGTCGACATAGCGCGATCAGTACAGGCCTCTTGGCGCACGCCTGCGTCCCTCCCGGACAATAACATACCATATCAGTCCGCAACCATCCGCCTCTTGAAAGCTCAAAGCCATGTCCACTCCGTTCATCTCAGTCCATACTATTAGTGTGTCTATCATGCGCCTTAGAATTGTTCCTTGCATCTTCCGGCTCTGCTATGAAATACCTTGCTGTTTCTGATATCCATCATCCTTCGATATCTTCGTTTCCAGCAATGTGCGCTCCGGCTGGTCTTCGGATTCGACATATATCCGGGCCTCATCCTGTAAGTTGGGTCAGCGTGACTGAGCCGCAACGGTACCATGTCCGTCTGGTTGAGATGGAGAGATGAGGGCCACTAACGTTGATATATTGTCCGGCGCAGAAGCCTGTCCCTCTGTCGTACCAGTCATTGTTTTTCAGTTCGTACACCTTGACTCGTTTTCGATCGTGTGCTGTAGGAGCAGCTAGGGCCATAGTTCAAACAGCTGCCAGGTCTCCGTCACTCCGGCGCGGTTGGTACCAACCCTCCGGAGTGAGGAAGCGCTGGTATGACGCCCGTGAGAGGTGGAGGGCTGACGGTTGAAGGTTGAAGCGGCGATCCAGCGATGTCGGCTCCAATGCAGCAGCGCAGCCAGTGCGATTACGGTTGGCGGAAGACTGGAGGTCGGTAAGCGCAAATCCTCATCCACCTCCTTCACCCTCGCGCAAGTATGAGAGCTAGGATCCGAAGGTCGGTGCCTAGACCGGCTAAAGAACACGACGGTGTGGAGATGTTTGGGATTTGTCGCGTGTTGTGCAGTTTACGGGACGGATGGTGGTGCGTCCAGGGGGCGACCGAGAAGGCCAGAACCTTACCTAGTCCCGAGGTGACTCGCAGCCAGCTGACAGAATCTGCAAACTGCGCAGGGGGGGGGTAAGAGGCTTGACAAAATATGATTTAGGGACGTGCCCGCTGCGAATAATGCAGCGTTAGACCCAGCAGTAGCAGCAGGACTAAGGATGTGTAGTGGTGGTCGGTGTATGTCATTGATGCCCTTTCAGACTGACAAGTCCGTGGCGTTGGCGCTGGAGGTGTCTTGCACGCAGATGATCCGCTGCCGGTAGACGTCATCGGGAGATCAACGGCCCGCCGCCGCCAAAAATAGAACTTCTGGACCCATGATCACCAGTTCATGAGACAGAGTAAACAGCTCTCATCGCTACTGCAGTCCATCCGTACGGCGTCTCCATAGAATTATTGCTTAGCATGTCCAGTTTCGCTTTCTGCTCCTGTAAGTATGCAGCCGTCATTCTGTAAGCCGCCTAGACAGCATTCGCATCATCTCACAAAGAAGCCTGATGAATCGTCCCCAAGGATCTCTTAATGCCACTGCCCGTCTCCCTACACCAACCCGATTCCTCTGTCGTAGGATGTATGCTTTGGACGCTTTAGCTAAAACACATGCAAGTGTCTTCGCAGTGCACGAGAAAGCCTTGTTGCATTGTCTTCTGGTCGCCGAACCGATCGGAGTAGCGGCATTTATACATGGCTAAAAGTGGACCTCAGCCATCTACAGTCACTGCAACATATGAATATAAGCCTCTTTCTCGAGGTTCCATTCGACTTCTTCGAGTAAAGCCAAACAGGTTGTTGACATCAATACCATATATTGAGCTATTCGAAGTGTCATTAGACACTGTGCCAGAGTATGAGGCTCTCTCATACGCCTGGGACGCCCCAACGCCTGATGATTACATACTATGTGGGGACACGTCGATCCACGTAACCAAAAACTGTGTGGCAGCCTTAAGGCGTCTTCGACATTCTATAGGGAGGAGTCGGACCCTCTGGATTGACGCAATCTGTATCAATCAAACTGACTATAATGAGCGGTCTACTCAGGTCAGCTTAATGGGGAGGATCTACAGTCAGGCGACGTCTGTACTCGTCTGGCTTGGAGAGAGTGACGAGGACAGTAGAAGAGCTTTTCGAAAGAGCTGGAAACTGTTCGTTCCGCGTTGCATCTTCATCTTGGAGGCGTGGAGGCTTGGCCGCGGGCCTTTCCCAGGGAGCAGCGGACGGTTTATGCCAAAACCTGTCAAGAAGCTAGAGGAAATCTATCACAAGTACCTGAACAGCTTCTCTGCTGTCTTCTTGCGTCCATGGTTTCGACGTGCTTGGGTAGTACAAGAGGTAGCTCTGGGAAAAGAAGTCACTGTAATATGTGGTAAAGACAGTCTTCGATGGAATGAGTTACATGCAAGGGTTATCGATGACATACAATCTGCCTTCAATGTGCCCGGGACCTTCTACGACTACGACCCTGGGACTCACTGTTGGCATACATGGGATAATGTTTTCCGCGTGCGCGGGATGTACCACACTTCAGCTCTCACGGCGTCAGCGGCGCTACAGTTAAGCTGGCATTATCATGCCAGTGTACCTCATGATCATATCTTCTCCCTCTATGGTATTTGTAAAGAGATTGCCGATGCTATCGGAACCCCTGATTACCTAAAGCCGCTTGACGATATACATCTTCAAGTAACTAAGACTATGCTCCAGAGTGAAGCATTGCCGATGTTCTGGGCATACGGAAAATGCACGACAGGACTTTCGCCATCGTTTGTTCCAGACTTTTCCAGCACCCAGCTACCTTGGGTGGGGTGAAACCGATGCAAGCGTTGACGCCTGTCTAAAATCAAAATTCAACTCTTACCTGCTACCTAACGGCCGGCAGCTACAGGTAAAGGGCAAGATTATCGATACAATCAGGAGACTGTCAAGCTCCTCTATCTCTGCCCGTGATAATCTCACAACGAAGGTCCAAGGCTTTCGAACCTGGTTTACCTTAATCGAGGATCAACCCAGCTATCCAACAGGCGAAGATGTAACTGCAGTATTTTGGAACGTGTGTTCCCAGACGCACATTGATGATAACCCGCGACCGTTGCAAACTTGCGACGCAGCTTGGCTTACAAAAATGCTCAAGTATGTGGAAATTAGGGAGTCCTTTCGAGGTACATCCACTGAGATCATCCCGTCTAATTGCGTACTTACAATCTTTACGTCTGAGCTGGAGATGCATCTCTTGGATATAGACTCGTACACATACCTGGCGTTCGACCAGACTACCTTTACAACATCGAGAGGCTACTTCGGCCTTGGGCACAGCAACATCCCCCAAGTTGGCGACTGCATCGCCATTTTCGCCGGCGCTAGATGGCCTATGATCATTCGCCCACAGGAAGGGGCTAACGAGTTCCGGCTTGTCTGCGGATGTTTTGTTCACGGTATTATGAAAGGGGAAGCTTTCCCTGAGGATGAAGCTGACTTAGAGTGGATCACGCTGAGCTGAAGATGCGCATTACTTCTTATATTAGGTGATTCGTACATCTTTGTAGTGGTAATCTAGCATTGTGGTGGCATTCTAGCATGCTCGCAGCGTGGCGTGATCGAAGCGTTGAGAGAGACCTGCTCAGCGGAATCGGACGATGACTGTTTGAGTCAAGAACTTGGACACTATTGTGAGCGAACGGCGGACAGGCTAGCTAGTTGGCACGCGTTCTGCAAGAACCTTCTCATCTTTGTAATGCCTGACGGCGAACTGGTTTGAGATCATGTGGGCAGGCAGTGGAGATGCTCTAAAAGAGTCAGTCGGTAGGGAACGGTATTGACTTGAGACAAAGAGTATGAGGCTATCTAGCATGCTCAAACCATCTTCACCTCCAGGAACGTTGCACAAGCTGCAGAGAGTGGTCTAGAGGCACGTCCGCAAAGGGCTGTAGACACCACATGCGTTTTCTTCTCTAGCGAGTCAAGGTATCCGGATTGAACGCATGTGTCAGAACGGGAGCTAATGTTGGATGAATGCCCACATGATATTCCAGGAACGGGCAGATTGGCAATCCAGAGAGCGGTCTTCGCAATACTTCAGCTGTGCAAGGTGTATCCTGTTTCAGCAGCAAATGATCTACACGCCACGAGGGACGGGTGCCTCCGATAACGTGGCTCAGCAATAGTCCCATATGGCATGTTATTGTGTAGCACAACCGAGAGACAGGCAAATTTAGCAGCAGATTGGCCAACGCGCGGACCGAAGGGAGAGACTTGTGTCACGGGACAAGCCGCTTTCTGCATGTCCTCCGTGGCACAGCACCCCGTACCTGTTCCACAAGATCAATTTCGTCGTAAGAGGACGGAGATCTGTTAGCTGACTGGCTATCGCCTGTCAGCCGTATTTGCGTGGCTGCGTGCGCTCTCCCAGGGATTTCATATCGAAATTCTCGGTCCTCGAGTGGTTGTGCGGAACTAGGTAATCTTTCAGCCGCATGGAACAAAGCTGGTACCTGGGCGGCAAGTTTCCGAGATAGGTATTAAGGAGGTGTGGGACGACATGGGTATTGCAGGGCATGCAGCCCACCCAGGGTAGGTACTATTGACGGGATTCCGACCCAAGAGTTGGAACACGTTCCCAGAATTCGCATTGCGGCTGCAACCTGCAGGGACTTTCCGACGAGGATACTGTAATTATCTTGGCTGTTTATATCAGAGTCCTTCCCGCGTCGTGATGCGCACTCACTGGCTCTGACATTCGCTTCTTCAACACATCACCACTGCGCGGCGGATCACACTCACCTTACGGGCTCGCCACACAAACCCCGTCTTAGCCCATGGCAGTTGTTGGGTTACGAGGTGACATCAAGTACCGCAATTGTGCTGAGTGGCTTAGGTAATACCCACGGGTGATCGTCACAACCGCCGTTTCATGCGCCTTGTGCGACATTTAGAGTTAAAGCTCTGACCCTGGATCCCTGCCCCGCAGTTATTTTGGGAAGCCACTCACGTCGGCGTTTTCGTTTCTCAAATTCGCTATCGGACGATTCAATATCGACGCCTACCTTGCTGGCCTCTACCTTTTTATCGCCCTCACTGCTTCCCTTTTGTCTTTCACTCTCGTACTCTACATCGACTTTCAGCAATGGCTATCTTTGCGAAAATAAAAAGCGCCAAAAAGGCGGCAGATGAGCACAAGAAGGCAGCAGCAAATGCACAAGCAACAGACAAACCTCCGGCGGCGCCATACAAGCATATTCCAACTCACGCCGCGCAAGATGCCCTTGCCGGGGCACCAGTCACCTGGACTCAGCAAGAACGCAGCGCTCTTGTGGCAGCGGCTCATAAGAGAAGAAGTGAACTCAACATGATCAGCGCGGGCTCCAGCAGAAGCAGTGGTGACTTTCGCTTCGAAATCGACCAAGGCAAAGTCGCCCACGTTCGCCGGATGAACCATCAGATGTCAAGATCGACTTCCATGCTGGACATTGCTGGTGCTGCATCTGGCTCCGGAAGCTCGAGGGCTAGCCTGCACCTACCGCGAACGCCGTCCGGCTTGAGTCTTCACGCAGGCGTCAACGACGTATCGCCGCCGAAGCCAGACTTTGGATTCGGTAATAGCTTCTCGGTGGTGTCCATGGCGCGGAGGCAGGACAACTTGCAACGCTCGTCACTCAACCAGACCCTCAGCGATGCGCCGCCTCTTCCTCCTGTGCCGGCCAAGCATCGACAGCATTTCAGTCATTCGGCCAGTGCTTCGGGTTCGTCACTGGCGGGGTCGAAAAACTCTTCAAGAAGCTCGTTCCAGCAACGTCCGAGTCCACTTTCTACTAGCAGTGAGTACATATCCCTCGAGACGGGGTCTACTGTTGCTAACCTTCAGATAGATCCCTCGCCTGTTGGAAGCTCCAGCAGCTCAATGAACTCGGAGAATCCTTCAAGCGGCTCCTCAGGTAGGCAACTGAACATTCGCGAAATTAAATGCCTTCTTCTGCTAATACGTTCCTAGCACTGGAAATGCCAGCCCCAACCCACTTACACCCGCTCTCGTTCCAGAAACAGATCGAAGTGCCACAGACAGCGTCAACACCATTTCCCCCTTTCTATTCCATGAAAGCACCGGTCGCTTCCGTGTCGGCCGTCGCTCCGCAAGCGAACACGCCAATTGTAACGGACCTGGCACCACAGACAACTACAAAGTCGACGAAGAAATCGTGGTTCCGACGGAGGAAAGAGATAGCCGTGTAAATGGAGCTTTGCACATGGTTCACAAGTACATAAGACCTATACCATTTGAAGACGGCGTTAAAAGGGTTGTTCAATCGGGACCGCGAACACGACAGGTCACGTATACGATTTGGGTTTGGGGGGTTTACATGGGAAGGCGTTGGAGGTTTCACTAATTGTACGATTGGCTTCTTGCATATAGGGATTCGATGCATTGGAGTGGACTGTGTCCCAGAACACGAGGGGGCGGAGGTTGAATGGTACGCACTCTGAAAATGGACAGTATGGGGAGCATAGCGTCTTACTATTGAGCGCACGGCAGCAGCAGCAATATGGGAGGAGGTCTTTAGTTTTATACCACATAGCACAATTCTGTACATCATCCAGTGGCATTTTGAATATCGCAATCTCAAGGACGAAGTATTTACTCATTCTCTTCACTTCTGGCGCACGAATCACAAATCTCTATACAGCCCACATTACCGATGAACAAACGATCGGCTTGATCGCGGGGATGATCGACTGTCGAAGAGCGAATTTCACGTGCATCGCGGATGATCGACCCGTCAGTAAGGCATGTTGCAGAATTCCACGTGCTTTGGGCGATCATACCCAAGGCCCCTGACATGGTACAGGTACAGATCTTGCTGCAGGCGGTGACATACCGCAATTTTTTCGAGAGTCAAGGATCTTCCACGTTATTTTTGGTAAGGCCTTTTTGACACATGCAAATCAACAAGAAAGAACAGAAACTTGGATGGCCGACCAGGTTCTCAACCCTTCAATTATTATGTTCCTGGGATCTTGCTTGTCCTGGGTGGTGCCATCCCGACGCATGAGCGCACATGCAGGATGCAGGGCATCGGAGCTGACAACCTGGAAAGAACGACCGACTCGGTCGGTCGCACATTTTTCGATAAACCGACTCTCTACTATTGTATCCATATTCCGTGCCTGTGCCACGTTCATGGTCGTTACTCTGGTAGGTCGCAAAGGCGAATGGAGCTCTAAATTATGTTTTTATCTGTAGAAAGTCCCGCCTCCTGAAAAGCAGGAGGGTGCAGCACCGTCATCCCGCATGTACATAAGAGGCTTGCGCCACCGACAACAGAGATAATGCGTAACGACGCCACAAGCGATCTTGCCCCTGCTTGTGGCGGCCGTACCTTGTATGGTTACAAAACTCTGCATGAGCATCAAGGTTTTAGCGGACTGACAAATCCATTTTTCCGAATACTGTAGTGTTCCGTATTCATATAACTAAACATAATCAGCTATCGACTTGAACAACCGATTAGGAATCCTTCCTAGATCAAGAACACGTTATCTAGATGAGTAAGAAGAAAGCGCTAAGTGCTGACCATAATTAAGTAGTACTCCGAAACGACTAGAGGCAAGTTATTGAATGTGGCGTTTCGTTCGATAATTCTGTTTAACAAGAATCGATACCGGCCAACCGATGAGTCGTAGGCTAAATTGGTTGCACCGGCGCGTAAAACACGGTCAATCAGGCGACCAAACTTGCATCCGATAGGTCCTCCGATGCACAAACCAGTCGAAGAGTTCGAGCTTCCATGAAGCAGCTTAATGGTCTGGACTCAATTACTCGCCATAAACAAGAGAAAGCAGCGTGTCCTGGACTACTAGACCTGTCTTTCAGCTGCGTAGTGCGGATGCCCCGTTCTACGTGCCAGAAATACGTGTCGACCCATTACCTGTCAGTTTAGCCAGCCACAAACCCTCGACGGTGATATGCCCAGTGAGTCACTCGATATCTGTACAATTTGGAAGGGTTCTGTTCCCCTTGTGCGCCGGTTCCCAAAGAGTCCGTGATCCTAACATCCTACAAGCGATTTCGATAATGTCGCTCAATTTCCCTCGTGTCGGCCGCCAACGTAGAATTAATACGCGCTGAAACCCCTTTTCAAAGAGCCAAATGTGATACTCCGCCGACAGTACTCAATTAGAACAAACAGGCATAACATGAACGGAATCCAGACTTGTTCGTTCCCCTCCTGATGCGATAATCAAGATGAGCTGGCACTGGACTGTCGAATAATAAATCTTTCAGTGTCACGGATGTAATGTGCTTATCCCTGAGAAACCTCAACGCTGCTACGACATGCATTGAGGTCGAAACCTGGAGCTGACTCCGTTACGAGATGCAAAGATGTGGAGATATAGGATAAGAGATGGGTGATGCCCCGTTGACTCTCTATTGATGTGTCCGCAATAAGCATGATGAAAGGAAGCTGAGGAACTATATGTTGATGGACAACATAGACTTCCCTTCTCTTGTCCTGCCCCTAGTCCGCCGTGGCCTGACCGTGCAGCTGTCGAAGATGACCAGCGGCCCTCTTGACTGGACATATGAGGATGAGCAGAAACAATAATCGGGGTTTCTATCCATTCTGATACACGCTCAGTGAATCTTAAGGACGCAAGAGATCCGAGCCACGGAGGCGCAGATCGGTATGGAGCTGATCCGGCAGTAACTCTGACTACTATTGCCCAGTAGCATAAACCAGCAGCTTGGCTGTATTTCGAGAAACGCATTGAAGTGACCCTCCGTTCATCATTTTGGTCATCGTCTCTTGTCGTCATAATCTAGTCTTGAGTATATAAGGTGGACTTTGAACATCGTATATACAGTTCACATCTCGTTCCACGGTGTTGAAATCCGAACTACATGCCCCGGTTTCTCTATGCTCAAACACTGGTGTCACCCCCGTAATCAGACAACAAAGCTTCAATCTATAAGAGCAGAGAGGATATCTACCCTTAAGCAGAACGTGCAAACTGACTGCTAGCCTCCGAATCTCTTCAATAACGGATATGTCCAAATATTCTGATGAAGCACTGACGGGACGCCTTGGAGATTAAACGAGGATATATTTTCACACAAACACACACGGCTTGGACAGATGCAGAGCATGCAGTCAATCGGCACATTCTCCGTAAGGGTTGATACTTCTCTGCTCCCATACATCGATCTTCTCTTTCTGATAGCCCCTCGGAGTTTCCAAAATCCTCAGCTTCACCGACCCCTTTCAGACAAAAGCGTCTGGCCTCTCCGCCCTCCTCTTAGCCGTCCCCACCCCACTAACGCCCCTCTCCTGATTGTCCCCCAACCACGGCTTCTTCGCCTCCCCAAGCACGCTCTCACTCAAGAAATACACAAAGCACCCCACAAGAATCAGCACAAAAGCAATCGGATACATCCAGTGGACATGCAGCCCAAAGACCTTCAGCCCCACCACCACGCCCCAGAAGTCGCTCGTGAGCAGACTGATGTTGAAGAACGCAGCGCTGCCCATGCGGAACATCAGCGGCGCGAGGCTGTAGAAGAGGAAGAGTATTAAAGTGTATCCCGTGAGGTAGCCGCCCACGGCGGAATCCCATACGGCGGTGCGGAAGGAGGCGCGGTCGAAGATGCCGGCTTGCGTCCCGTTGATCAGCATGCCCCAGAAGCCGAGCTGCCCGAGGACTTCGTACACGGGGCGCTTCGACACGAACCACTCCTCGTAGACGTTGCAGAACCCGTAGAACGTCGCTCCCAATAGTGCAAACAGGTCACCCTTCAACGTCGACGGCCCGCCATTCGCACCGGTGATGTGGTCCGACGCGAGCAGGATCCCCATTCCGCCGAGGCAGATTAGTATCCCCGCGTACTGCGTGAGGTGGTACCGGACGTGCAGGAACAGCAAGCTGATAGCGACAACGACGGCGATGGCCCAGAAGTCGATAAGCTGCGCGGACAGAATGTTGGTGTAGCGGTAGGCGAGGACGAAGAAGTAGTTGCCCTCGACGTCGAGGAAGGCGAGGATGAAGTACTTCCAGCAGTCGGTGTAGAGGAGGCGGAACCAGCGGCGGAAGCCGTACCGGTAGAGGGTGTAGGAGGTGTAGGTTAGGTTGAGGAGGACGTAGTTGAAGAAGGTTTGGAAGGCGGGGATGTTGGTGCCTTTCATTGCCAGGAGCTCCGAGAAGGTGTTTGTGGCGGTTAGGGCGAGGGAGAGGATCTGGCTATTGTAGTCATTTGGTTAGACACCATATGTCAATCCGAAGGGATTTAGGGAGTGGACATACCCGATCACCAAGACGATCCAGAATTGCCGTGTCTTGATGTACGCGAACCATCCTTTCTTCCCGTCCTCCAAGTCCTCGATAGTCGCGCTGTCCCTGGCGCCATTGCCATCGCTCACGCCAAACTCCGTGTACACGGGCGCCGCATGTGCAACATCATTGTTACCAGAGCTGCTCGATGTAGAACCGCTCACGCCTTTCGGTCGTACATGAACGGTAGTGGAATCGCCGACAGGCTCAATGTCGACGCTGGCGGCAGCGCTCGCTTTACTGGACGAAGCCATGTCCTCGGTACTGAAAGCGTGACGTCACAACGGGGTTGATGGATAATGCGCACAATGGGTTTTGGAGCTTTGCATACGAGAAGTGAGCGCAAAGCCCGAAGTCGCTCACTGTGTGGTACCGCGAAAGCAGTAATGCTGCGATTGAGTGAAGAAAAGAGGAAGAGAAAGTCAAGGAGACGCTGGAAGATACCCCGCTGGCCTTCTACGGTCCCACACCACCAGCTCGAATTTTCTGCGGAAATGATTCGCAGCATCTGCAGCCCTAAGAGTAGTAGCCTGGGCTCTAGACGAACTCTAGCACGCAAAATGTGGGCTATGTTTGCTGCAGCATCCGCCGAGGCTGCGTGTCAACGGACTCTTCTGTGTTCAGATCAATTAGATTCATGAACATGTCTATATTCTACTTCTTTGTATGTACAGAACAGTTGACTGTACTCCCAATGTTTAATCACCGCGCTATGCAAACATGACAGCGCTTACAACAAACTCTCGTTGACTACCCCAGCTGCAGCATCACCCTGCTGGCTCTCCAGTACGACCGCATCCAGCGGCGTCTGTATGTGTTGCTCCAGCTCAAGGGCTCGAGGTTCTTCCGAGATGGTTCCAATCAGGCCACCGGCGTGATCCTTACCATTTACGTCATGTTCACCGATGTCGTGAAGCTGTATACTGTCCCGAAACCCGAACATAGAATCGCCTTTCCCGCCTGTTGGACTCCAGTATTCCAGGTCAAGCCCGCAGATATCCTGTCTTGTCTGCCTGAACTTTTCATACAGCTTGTTCCAGAGAACGCCGGCTTTCTCGTTCTTGGGTCGTGCCTCTACCCTTTCCGAAAATGGTATATCGTATTCAGGTCCCGGCAGAGTAGGCTCAAGAAAGCGCACGTACGCGGTGGACGATAAATACTCCGAGCTATTGAACGGGAAATCTTGCGCGATCAGAGATAGAGTTGATGTAAAGGACACGAAGGTTTGACCATTCGGACGTGACGGTGGTGTCGTCTTCGGTGAGTCGGGAAAGGCTCGCTGGAGGAGCTGCTCGGCCGAAGAGCGATGCGAGGAAGACAAGGTTCGCAGTCGTTCATATTCGTACGGCGACGGCGTAAGTAGCATGGCAGGTACTTGGACACCGGCATCAGTGTCATCACCGGGTATCCTGAGAAAAGTGGCGGGTGGTGTGTACGCAAGCAGGGAGTCGAGAGCTTCCGAATCAAGGACGAAACCAGACGGCTCGAGATAGAGGACACGGTCGAATTCCTGCAGAGAGAAGAGACTCGCAAGCCGATCTGGGCCTATGTTCCCGGCTACGGTCTCCACGGGTCTCAGAACAACACCGTATCTCCTTGCCGCTAATCTGAGCAGTCGTTGACTTGTCCTAAGCTGCACTTCTTCCACATCATCTCCTATAGTTGGCTGATCAATCGCCCAACCTCTTGGAAAAGCTAGAACACGTTGGGCCGGACTCTTTTGCCGTTGGAATTCCGCCAAGACAATGACCGCCGTGCACAGTTCTCCATGAGTCCTGACCAGCTGCACGTGTGCCAGTTTCTTCCAATCAATTGTCGGTCTTGCAGTGCGCGATAGATAATCCTGCAGGGCACGGCGCTCCTTTGAACCTGGTGCGCCCGCAACTCGGGAGTTGAGTTTCAAGGTAGGTGTAGGAAGTGCGGCGAGGTATGAAGGCTCGGGCGAGGGGATGCGAGGTTGGATCACCACTCTGATGTTACGAATGGTCTGCTGTTGAAGTATGTAACCTGCTACAAAGAGTAGTAGCGTGGATATGAATACTGTAACGGGGTCAGCTGGGTGAAATGCATCGTATGATTTTAACACCGAACGCACCAATCCCGGAGGACAAGGCCATGGAAACCTGTTCATGGGTGAGCAACATCTCCAGACATTGCGGCTTTGCGTTTTTGGAAATTTGACACTGTCTTCAATGTCTAACTGAAATTTCCCAACTCGAGCGTGATCTCTGTTGATGGATTTGCCTAGGTGGGAGGCAACTATCGATAACGAACGGCGGTCCATGCCGCCAAGCCGTACGGTCTTGGTTCTTCCACTCCTTCAGGATCCTTTGGAGAGCCCCAGAAATTCAACTTCAGCATAGATCAAGATGGCGTCCCACCGCGCGGATGCGAAGGCGATGCTGGACGATCGCGGCTACTCCGGCGAGCTCATCCGCGGTCAGAATCCAGCGCTTCTTATGGAAAAGGCGGTCCGCGACCGCATCACCGAATCCTACTACTGGAAAGAGCAGTGCTTCGGTCTAAACGCAGCGACGCTTTGCGACAGAGCTGTCGAGATGACTTTTGTCGGTGGAACATACGGACAGCAGAAGCCGACACCCTTCCTGTGCCTTGCGTTCAAGCTCTTGCAACTCAATCCAGAACGAGAGATCATCATGGAGTATCTCCACAATGAAGACTTCAAGTATTTGAGAGCTCTTGCTGCGTTTTACGTGCGGTTGACCTTCCACCAAGCCGATGTTTACAGGACGCTCGAACCCTTCCTGTCGGACTACCGGAAGCTGAAGGTGCGTAAAAGAGATGGGTTTGCGCTCACGTATATGGATCAATTTATCGATGATCTCTTGTTGAAAAGCCGAGTTTGTGGTACAAGTTTGTGGAAGTTGGCCCCAAGGCAGGTGTTGGAAGACTTGGATGTATTGGAGGAGAGAGTGAGCCCGCTGGATGGAGAGATTGACGAAATCGATGCGGAACTGCCTGTGAACGGTAACGGTACTATGAACGGAGCGGAGAGTGATTCGGAAGTCGAGGAGATTGCGAATGGTACATCGAGGACCGAATTTGAGGATGGCATCATTGGAGACTGGAAAAACCTATAGGAAACGGTACCATGATTCTCAATCGTGTATCTCACTCCGGAGACGGTGAAATGTTGGGGCATTGCGGTATTCGCGGCCAAGGCCGGCTTCCCTAGCTCGGACTTGCTGGAGTCGGTAGAGCTGTTCTCTACAACAGCCAGCTTCTCCCCCGTAACCTCAGTATCGGCCGCGGCAGCATCTCAACATCAACTGCGTTGCCGTGTTGTCGTTTCTCGCTTTGGGCTCGTCGATCTTCGTCATCCTCTGGCGTACCCTTCCTGCAAGCCCAAGCATCGACAAATCTGAGAGTCTCTCGGTTCCAAATACGGTTCATCAGGTGCAGTCGTATTGGAACCAAGGCGATGACAATGAGTGGGAATGCCGGTCCAGCAATAGTCAAGGTGACGATGAAGATGACTACTGTGACCATGATCTGCGTGGCTGTATAAAGATGGACACCCACATAGCCTTTGACCCCTTCCGGCAGCTCTGGCAGCTCAGAGGGTGGCGTGAGCATGTAGAAGAACCGAAAGAGAATGGGACTGTATCATTGAATTAGCAATATTCTGGTAAATGTCAATAATCTATACTTACTTGCTTGAAAGGCTCTGTTCGCCCATGAAGAGAAAGAGCCCAGCCAGAACGCTCGTCGGCGTCAAGCCAAGAACGTGCATTAAGGGCGGACTGATAAAAACTAGAATGCCAGCAGAGGCCAGAAAAGCGCTCCACCGTTGTTCGTAGACGCGCCTAGAAACCCCAGTCTGGGTGTTCGCTCCTCCTTGATTATCTGCTACTGAAATGGTTTCTTTCTCGTCATGCATCAAACTTTCCGAGTGCAACGGCGCCTGCGGTAGCAGACCATTCGCTGGTGGGATACCGAGGATGCCGCACATGGCCGTGGTACAACCTAGCAGAAAGATATCCCAAGCAAAGCCGCCTGGTTTTCGCGTACCATATCGCTCAACTGTACAGATAATGCTGCTAATCTCGTGGTCGAAGTAAAAGAGGACAGTGATAAGGATGCCGGAAACGATGGAACCAAAGATCCACACAATGGGCAATTCCCAGAACCGCACTAAGAACGTTGTTCGGTCTGGTCTGGTTGGCCGAAAAGATGTGCTGATTTGGAGAGTCTCCTTGTCTAGCGTCGCCAGTTGACCGATATGCGGCAGACCAATGAAAAGGATAATGCTGAGGGCGGCAGCGTATTCCGACAAACCCATACGCAAGTAACGATGGAAAAGCGGCTTCCATTTGTCGGCACTGGCGAGGAAAATGGCCACCAGACAGGTTCCGATGGCGCCAATGATGCTATATAGGAAGGCCGCGAAGGAGAGGTTGGCCTGAGCGCGCTGGAGTTCTTGAATAGCCTTGTGGAAGTAGATGATACTGTTTAGCAGTGAGAAGATCTCGCCGCTAAAGGTGGTGACGTAGCGCATTGTCCAGTCGTGGGCATTGAAGATGGAAAGCAGGAAAAGGATCCATGCAGTGTGTATCAACGACCATGCCATGAAGGCTAAGAAATCAATCTGTTGAGATTAGGTTTGCCAATCCTCGTTCATCAGGGTTCGACGTACGTACATGAAAGGAATTAACACAGAGGGTATACATGGTTTCCGCAAGAATCGCATATGTACCGGTCACGCCCAAGATGGTCAAAGGTTGGCTGGAAAAACTGGACGCGCCATATGTTAGATGATAGTTCAGACTTTCACACTTTGATGGTTCTCCACAGTTAGAGATAAAGACGCTCTATGAACAGTATTCCCAATGACCGTGCCAAATCTGGCTCCATATTGCGGCGCGCCATTTCCAGCGGGACGGGAAGTCCATGCTAACTTGCAGAAGCACCGTAGGTTTTTATGAGTGCAGGAGGGGTTTTTGATGAGTGGGAAAACTAGAGTCCATACGTACAGAGCGAATATAACGCCACATATTCCAGTGCTAAACACAATCTCTATAGTTCCCCAATTCTTGCCCGTGAGACTGTACAGATCGCTCGCAAATGTCATTCCAGGCAAAAGGTTGGTGAAAAAGATGTAGACCGCGCTTGCAAAGATCAACTGGTTGAAGAGCGTCCAGTCCGAGACATATCTCTTGGGGATGTTATTGAGATCTCGGCGGAGGAGACGGAAGGGCCGAAGTGCTCCATCGGGCCCGAAGGCGGACTTGGTACTGCGAAGGATGGTCTTGAAGCGTGACATGGCTGTTTTGCTATGCGCCTTACGCAACGTTGAAGTTTTACTGGGTCTGTCTGTACACGGAGACGGAAGGGGGCTGTTATCAAGAAGCGCAGATTCTTCTGGTAGATCTTCCAAGACAAGATGCTGATGGTAGAGGTTTTGCAACGCTCATGGTGTTAAAAGGTAGTGAAAGATGGATATATGGGCTACGCAGTCAGTTGAGTTTACGACATGGGGCTTGACAGATTTAGAGAATGGTAAGGTAGCCTTTGGGGCGTGATGTCAGCGATTTTGCCCCGGCTGTCGGCATGCATCGAAGGACGTATCCTTGCAGACCACGAGATGGCCTCAGCCTGCACCGCCACGTTGACCATATAGCGTGGATGACACCGTAGCCAGACTACTCAACTTGAATGCCGTGTTACCCAATGGATTAGGTGCCATCTACTCTGGAAAATTCGAAAGGTAGCCTGGGTAATTCATATGTGTTTTGCTATCTCAAGGTAACCAGCTAAAGTTACACATCCGCTATCGATAAGCGGAAGTAGAAATATCTGACTACATGCGTGCCCCTTGGGTATTTTATCATCCATTACGCTCACGGTAAAGAAAGAATTCTGAATGCGAGTCCCGATCTTACAAGATTCTAGATTCTGTGCGTTCTGAGGGGTCTCAATTAAGACTCAGCTTTGCATCTTCAGTTAGCAGGCTTCCGAAAATGAATGCATAAAGACAGTGTTCCTATTCTATATCAGCGGACCTCGTACTGCACAACTCAGATCAAAAATGTCTCTGTCCATAGCCCTGAAAAATGATCTCGTCCTTCATCCCAAGGGCGGCTTTCCCCGTCCTCGACTCCCTACCAAGATCTTATTTCCTAGGCCATCACAAAGCGGGTCTTTCGAAAATGAAGACCATGCTCTCCTCCATCGATCTCATCATCGAGTGCCGCGACTACCGCGTGCCGTTGACGTCGCGGAACCCGCTGTTTGAGGCGAGCTTGGCGGGCAAGGAGCGGTTGCTTGTGTACACCAAGCGAGACCTGGGAAGCAGCAATGGGGCTGTGGATGCTCAGGTATGCTGCTTCGTAATTTGAAGGACGACTTCTATATAGTAGGACTGACAGGTTTACCCGTAGAGGGAGCAAACTATCCGCAAATGGCACCAACCTTCGCAAGTGCTTTTCTCCGATCATCGAGAGAAAAGAGATGTTCGGAAGATCCTAGACTTTGCCCGGAATCACGCCTCCGAATCGGCTTCTATTACTGGTGCCAGAATGATGATCGTCGGCATGCCCAACGTTGGAAAATCGTCACTCTTGAATGCGCTGCGTCAAATCGGTGTTGGAAAAGGCAAGGCCGCGCAGACGGGAGCGCAGCCCGGAGTGACGCGGAAGATTGCTACTGCGGTGAAAATAATTGACAGCTCTGAAGGACGAGAAGGCGTTTATCTGTTGGATACTCCAGGGGTCTTCGTGCCGTACGTCCCGGATGCCGAAGCAATGTTGAAGCTTGCATTGTGCGGCAGTGTGAAGGACACGATCATCGCGCCGACCACGCTTGCAGACTATCTACTCTACCACCTTAATCTCAACTCGCCAGAAGTATATTCAGAGTACCACAATGCGACAAATGATATTATGGTGCTGCTGGACGCTATAGCCCGGAAAACGGGGAGGCTGCAGAAAGGCGGTATTCCTGATACAGAAGCGTCGGCGCTGTGGATGATACAAAGATGGAGGAACGGCCACTTAGGGCGCTTTGTCCTTGACCAAATCGATGAAGAAGCGCCGGAGCGGCAGAACGCCCGAGATCAACAGCTTGGTCTTAGTATCAGCCAAGCTCGAAAGTCGGAGAAACTGGGAAGGAAGACAAGGTCACGGCAAAACCATGCGGTGGCCGGGTAATTAACTATGTTCTCTCTTGTTCACCAACCTTGCGCCGGCCCCATTTGCGCATCACGTCAAGGACAGCTGAGGTGATTATCTGAACTCCATGTCCATGATACAGAGCTGCATTGGTACAGCACGGTCACCCCAGCTTCATTCGATGCAAACCCCTGTCAACGTCATACTACTCGCTCGCCTATTTCCCTTGAATTTAGCTTTCCCGAGCGGAATCGGGAGCTGTATCGGGTAACCTTTGAGAGTCTTTCGTAGCTCTGGATTATATATGACTTTGCTCGCTGTGATTGCAATCAGCTTCGCTGATATCGTCCTGCAACTGGCCTCTTACTGGAAGGACCTTAACTCGACAGCCTGAGTATCTGAAACGGAAAACCAGTACTCAGTAGTGACTAGCCCCGGCGAGTAGCCAGGCGGTACGAGTATGTCGCAACAGGCCTGTATAATGCACCCTATCCACAGTTCTTGCGCCGGAGGACAGAGCTAAATGCACCGCAGCGGTAGACCATCCGCCGATGTGCGAGCCAATACGTCAATGCACACCAGTCTCGAGGCCACTGCAGCACCCTGAGAGCTTTGTAATGGAAGGCTGGTCACAGCTTCCACGTTTTCGCAAGCTCGATACCCTCCGCCAACGTTCCCACCCGTGCATCGATAGCATAACCCTCCTTCTCGAGCTTCCTACACTCCGCGTACAGGTTCTTCAAGGGCACCGTAAAGCATTCGATGAACTCGTTGTCTTCCAATTCCGGCTTCAGCTCCTGGTTCTCTGGCTTCGACATGTCGACCGAAACGTGTATCATGTGCAGGTTGGTGTTACAAAATCCAGGATCTAGCCCTTCTGCTCAGCACGAGTTTTCCAGGACGCGTTTTCCTCGGCACACACGAACCATTAAACATCAGCGGCGTAACGCCTAGATCACCTTTCAATACCTCGCCCACATAGCCCGTCTCCTCCTTCAACTCTCTGACCGCAGTTTCTTCGGGGGACTCTCCCTCATCAATCAATCCCGCAGGTACCTCAATGGTGACCTTGTTTATTGGCGGTCTGAATTGCTTTTGCAACAGAATCTCTGGTCCATCTGGCTTCTCCAAAATCGCAACAATGCCGACGCCATCAGCGAGGGAGTTCTTGGGTCGAGTTTGACGTTCGGCGGATTCCCATGTTCGTGTCTTGCCGCTAGGGTCTTGGAAGGTGGTTCTGTGGAGGCTCAGCGTTTCATCACAGGAATATGGTTGCGCTCGCGAACAGCGTACTGACTCACTTCACAAGTCTAGTCCACTTTGCATCTTTAGGCGACTAGTTGGGGGCACAAGCAGTGAGACAGTGAGTAGTCTGCATGCGAAGAATTGCTTACCAATGGCTCTGTAGATAGAACCTTCGCATCGTGGACCGACATCGTGCCAAACTGGTAAGGGAATTGGTGCTGGTAGGCGTAGACACGCAGTATTGTGGTCGTGGTGGTCTTCAATTGTGGACGCCGAAGACACGCTTAATGACGTTATCGATAACAAACGTTCAAAGCGCCACGTGCAAGGGTCCATGCAGCCACCGATCCCATGGACCGATCTCTCGCTAACGTCAGGGACGAGGCTTGGGCAAGGGTCTTTTGTCTTTCGTCACTCTCGCCATCTCAACATTGAACATCTTCATCCTTCTCGCGCCATATTCCAACACCGCGCACAGTTCAATGCCATTGATACTCGACTCACCTCCGCCAGAGGAGATACGGGATGAAGAGGAGGAACGGAGGAGGATACACCACGAAGCGGATGTAGTAGTTGTTGGCGCCGGAATTTTTGGATGCGCCATTGCGGTTACGCTGGGAAAGCAGGGTCGGAGCGTGATTTTACTAGAGAAGAGTTTAAAGGAACCCGATAGGATCGTCGGAGAGCTTTTGCAGCCCGGTGGCGTTGCTGCTCTGGAGAAGTTGGGGTTGAGGGGTATGCCCGGGCGCATTGCAGCCATCAACGAGCGAAGAATGGCTGACGGGTTGTCGCGCGCAGATTGCTTAGAAGATATCGATGCTATTCCCGTCCGAGGATACGAAGTCCTTTACCACGGTGAACCAGTTCATATACCTTATCCTGCAAATGCGGACGGCACAGAGAAGAGAAGGCCCGAAGGCCGGTCGTTCCACCATGGCCGGTTCATACAGAGACTCCGTCAGAAGGCTATGAAGACACCCAATGTAACGGTCGTCGAGACTACAGTCACGAATGTAGTGAAGAATGGCTGGACCGGTCAAATACTAGGTGTTGAAAGCACTACGAAGGGTGAGAAGGACTATGTGAGCCGCATACCCCACAAATTCCGGCCGCAATAGAAAAGCATACTGATGTCAGCAGTACTTCGGCCACCTGACAATAATCGCCGACGGCTACAACTCAAAATTCCGCAAAGACTACATTGTTCAGAAGCCCATCTCCAAGTCGAAATTCTACGGCCTCGAACTCATAGACGCTGATCTTCCCCAACCCCGCCACGGCCATGTCATCTTAGGCGGCTCCGGCCCCGTCCTCCTCTACCAGATTGGCACGCACGAAACACGCGCACTCGTAGACGTGCCGGAGAACACACCCTCAGCGTCGGTCCAAAACGGTGGAGTGAAGGGACATTTGCGGAACGTGGTCTTGCCTGGCCTGCCGAAAAGCGTCCAACCCTCCTTTGAATCCGCCATTGAGCAAGGACACCTGAAGTCAATGCCGAATTCCTTCCTGCCGCCAAGCACGAACAAAACGCCAGGCATGGTTATCCTGGGCGATGCGATGAACATGCGACATCCACTGACGGGTGGCGGCATGACTGTTGCGTTCAACGACGTGGTTCTCCTCTCAGAACTGCTCAGTCCGGAAAAGGTGCCAAGGTTGGAAGACACGCGGCTTGTCTTGAGAGCCATGTCGGCATTTCACTGGCGCAGGAAAGACTTGACGAGCGTTATTAACATCCTGGCTCAGGCGTTGTATGCGCTTTTTGCCGCCAATGGTACGTCCCCTCCTTTTCCAGCTGACCTCCCCCGTTACGATTCGGCATTCTCGAAAGCTAACGTATTTGCGCGCACTCGACAGACCCCCAGCTCAAAGCCTTACAACTAGGCTGCTTCCGCTACTTCCAAATGGGCGGCAACTGCATTGACGGTCCCGTCGGCCTGCTCGCAGGCATCATACGCCAACCACTCGTGCTCATATACCATTTTTTTGCAGTCGCGTTGTACGCCATATGGATATACATCTCCAGCGCGCCTAATATGTTGATGGTGCCGGTACGGATGGTGGGTAGTGTCGGCGTGTTTTGGAAGGCTTGTGTCGTCATTTTGCCGTATATCTTCTCGGAGCTCAGGACTTGAGGGTAATCATTGGAGGAGAGTGCTGTTATGGGTGTGGTATTTTGGTAGCATTAGCGAGGGCGTTGGTGGAGTATGTGCGATTATGAGCTGACATGAGGACTACCTGTTTTGATACCGGACATGATGCATGGTATCCTAATTTTCGATCGGCAGAGTTGATAAAGCGCATGAGCGGAGTAAAGATGTTGTTCAGAAGATCCGCTCTAGTTATGTTGACACGTACAGTTTTCCCAAGAAGGCTTTCTTTTGTGCTTGAGGGCACATCGCAGAAAGGAAACTCCAGTAAGTTATTTGCAGGGACCAGCCTTTAACGGATAGTGCGCCTCGGGTCGGCTGACGTACAGGTATTCAGACAAAGGTACGAGACATTTAGCGGTAGAAAAGGGCTCGGCCTATTGTACTAGGGTTCACGCAAAAAGTGGACGCAGCCGGATATCCTACTGTGCACGTTTCTGCTTGTAACAGTGTCATTGTTTAAGATGAGGCTAAGCCCACAGGAGCACGTCTGTACGAAAGCCAGCCTTCTATCTCAAGCTGCTCCTAATCCGCCGTCTACTTCGAGGATGCTTCCAGTAGTATAACCAGAATTAAGGAGGAAGGAGATTGCCTGCGCAATGTCAAGCGGTTTGCCCATCTTCTTCATGGGAAACATGCTCGCGATACCCTCCTCGCTGTACGCTCCAGACTCAATCGCATACTCGAGAATGTCTGTTTTGATCGCACCAGGCGCAACGGCTGCCACATGGATACCTGTTTGTGCGTACTCAAGCGCTGCGGTACGAGTAATACCGACAACCTAGAGTTCTAAATTAGTACAGTATACGAATGTGCAAAATATGCTTTACGTACAGCATGCTTGGTTGCGACGTAAGTACCAGAGTACGGAATACCATGTAATCCAGCGATTGAAGCAAGATTGACGATATGGCCCGAGTTCTTCTGTTTCATAATTTGGATCTGCTCTTGCATGCACCAAAACACGCCCAAAACATTAACGCGCCACATCTTCTCGAACTCGTCGGTAGATGCGTCCCCAACCTTTTGAGTGTCGGTAGAGATTCCTGCATTGTTGACTGCTCCGTCAAGACGCCCATAGACGGAGTATGCTTTACGGTGCAGAGACTTGATTGATTCTTGGTTCGAAACGTCAACTTCGATAAAAGTAGCTTCTCCTCCCTTCTCTTGGATGGCTCGGACGACCTAACATGGGAGGTTAGTTCCTTCAATAGCCTGTGAAGCAATACGTCAAGCTGACCTCGTTACCCTTTATAGTGTTACGCCCAGAGACGATAACAATCCATCCTTGCGAAACAAGCAGTTCCGCGGTCGCGCGTCCAATACCTTGGGTGCCGCCAGTGATAAGACACACACGAGCCATTTAGGGATCTTCAAACCACCAGGTCAAAGTCAAGTGTACAATTAGACGTAGAATGAAAAGATCGATAGTGCAGAAAGCTGTAGGACGTGTTCTTAGAAGAAGAGAGGAGAGGATTAAGGCTTTTTAATCAAAAGGCTTACCAAAGCAACCGCACGTTCCGAGGATTTCCTCTCTGCTGGAGCTTGGTAAGTACGGCCTGCATTGAGAAGTAGCTGTCGGGTTTAACCTGCGGAGGAGAGGGTCTCCGGATGGCCTCATCTCTGGCAGTCGAAAAGGCTTTAGAGCTCGGTAGTAGATGCGCCGGCAGCCACGTGTGGAACGTACTATGGTAGGGCAACGACGGCCATCGGACCCATTGTTAGTCCGAGTGGATCCTCGGCTGTTGGTTAGCCACCTGGGGGTCCAAGGCTCGCCCGCCTTTGTACTTCAATGTTACAGTACTAACTTCTTAGGCCGATTAATACTATAATATTCGCTTCGAACTGCTTGCCTAGATAGTAATGTGCTCTGATAACGTCGGGGGTCGGGCAATCCTCACGATGCTTGGGCGATGCCGAGCGCCCTTGAGTACATCGTGGGACATCTCTGGCCGCCGAAGAGTTCGACAATTTCGAGTTCGGCGACGGAAACTCCTTTACAGGCTGACATGACTAGATTTTGTTAGCTAGTAAATGTGGTAGACACGGAAGCGATTAGATAAATGAATGGAAGGCTAGCAGTTGACTAGAAGGTGGCCGCAAGCCGGGCTCGTAATCTGTTCGTATGAGTGTGGATTTGGAGATGCTTGTATTGGAATCTATGGAGGAGAAGACGACTAAATACGCCCGTATGTATCACGTGCTTCCCTAGTATGAAGATCTCTTGGCCCAAAGCTCAGGTCTAACCTCCACATATTGCATTGTTGATTAATCTGAACTCCTGTGGCTGGCCTATAGCCACGTCCAAACATCCGATCGTGCCGCACTTCATACTTGTTCGCTGGTCTAAATATACTACTAACATGAATATTGTCACGGGTGAAGACATTCAAAAAGTTTCTGGCCGCAACCAAGCCAAGATAGTTCGAGCCCCCTTCAGCCCTTCCAATACGCCTCAACCTTCTTCCTCCCAGCTGTCAATAATCCTTAGATTAAAGCCTTTAAGTTCGACGCAGAAAGAATTCTAGAGCGGCCTGTGGCTTACACCGGCGCAACAGTGGAATGTCCACACCCTGCAGCTTATTTCGGATCGGATGAGCACAATGGTGAACCAGCAGACATTTTAAGAAGAGGCCAAGCGACTGCCCTAAATTGAAATACCTAAAAACCTCAAAACATCAAGCTCAGTTGAAAGATCAAATTCCAAGTGCACTGACGGCCAATTGACCATCGTCACCATGTCTCCCTTACATGTCGTTTTGCTTCTCACGGCCTTCGTGCTGCGAACGCTTGCTTCGACCACATACTATAGTATGCCGTTGCTTCCATCATTTCGATCGACGGCGAGGGAGTAGCAGTCTCAAGCTGACTCGACATGTGCAATGCTCAGTGCAAGCCCAGACCTCATCTGGAACGCAAGTTTTCCAAAATTCGGCTGCAACGACCGTGACCAACTCTGTTGTGGTACGCACCCACCCCATCACTCTATTCAATGCTCTAGCCCGTCCCTGACACTCGCCCATGGGAGTCCGTAAACTGGCTCTGACCGCTTCTGTCCATCAACAGCTCAGCGACTTCAGCCTCGACCTCGAACAAACCCTCTCAATCGGCAGCACCTCCTCCGGCGTTAGCGCCGGCAGGATAACCTTCAACCCCGTCCAAGTGACCCGCGCCGTCGACCAATACAGCCCGCAGCTGTTCTTCTACATGGCATCGGGCCAGACGCTCAAGTTCAGCATCCTGCAGTACGATAGTGTTGCTAGCTCTGGAACACAGCAGCTGCGGACTAGATACGACTTTAGCACCGCGGCCATCTCCACGCTTAGCCACAGCGCCGATGGTGGGAACGTGCCGAGGGAGGCCTTGAGCTTCCAGTATGGGGCGTTGAGTATGACTTTTACGCCGCTGAATGCGGATGGGAGCTTGGGGACGCCGGTGACAAGGAGTTGGAGTAGGCTTACTAATACCGGGTCTTGAGCGAGGTTAGGGCCGAGGAGGCGGTCAGAGGAGCTCGTTGGGATCGCCGACTCGCCGGCTAGTTGCTTAATATATTTATTCGTATTTTACTATCTATTTTATAAGTGAAATTTAACTCTATATATTTTACTACTCTAGGTAAGGTAGGTCGTGGTAAAACTAATAATATTAACTACAGTAGAGCAGCTAAAGACGTTATATACGCAATCGATAAGACCATCCAAAAACAAACTTCTTGAGGCTCCTGCCCCCGATGATGCCAGCAAGCAGCTGAGCGTCCATGCGGCTCGCCCATCTTCGCCTCCCAAACAGCATCCACTATGAGCACGCCGCAAATCTCCAAAACCGCCTCGTCTCCGCCCTCCTTGCCTCCAAAGTATCATCTGTATCCCCGTCCTCAGCCCCGGATCCCAGCGTCATAACCGCCCAGTTCCGCCCCGTCTACACATGCGGACGCCGCGACATCGGCACCGTCACACCACCACAACAAGCCTATCTCCGCGCCGACGGTCGCGCTTCCTTCGTCGAAGCCCTGCGCGGCGGGCAAACCACTTTCCATGGTCCAGGACAGCTTGTGGCGTATCCAATTATTGACCTGAGGCGCTATGGCATCTCGCCTAGGAATTACATCAGGCTGCTTGAGAACACTATAATCGCAACATGTGCTGAGTATGGGATTAGCACTTTCACGACGGAGAATCCAGGAGTGTGGGTCAGCGAGGAGAAGAAGATCGCTGCGGTGGGCGTGCATCTGAGGAGGAATGTGAGTAGTCATGGGATCGGGCTGAATGTTAGTACGGATCTTTGGTGGTTTGATAGGATTGTGGCGTGTGGTCTGGAAGGGAAGAGGGCGACGAGCTTTGAGGCCGAGGGAGTGGTCGGGAGGGACGTGAATGAGGTGGGAGATGTGTTCGTTAGGCATTTTGCTGAGAGTATTGGAGTTGGCCCTGGACAGATTTATAGACTTGATGAGAGGGATGTGCCTCCGTGACGGGACGTTCTGGTTGGCATAAATGTTCATCGATGCGTGCAGCTTTGTAGTTCCATTACGTCCATGAAAGTACCAGCTGAGCCACGTAGGGTTTTGTAGGTCAAACTTTCTAAATCTTGAGATTATGCGGCAACCGTCGGCAGACCCGCAGCGAGCTTCGAATTCGAATCTGATAACTCTTGACATAATCTCGAACGTAAAGGGAATCCTAGGAATTAAGTCGCTCCCTCTAACCCCCTGGAGCCCTCCTGGTGGATTCGACTGTAGGTCTAAACAGAGGCGTTGCAATCGGATAATTACTTAGTAAATATAAATCCCAACGTTCGATATACACAGCACATCATCGTTCAATACATTTTCAATACATTATAATGACGGGAAACAACAACGCAGCGCTTGGCCCTTGGCCAGAACAACTTACAAGTCGCTGGGGTTTGGTACCCTTGTGAGGGGACGAAGCAGCCTCGGTGATCCCAGGCCTCTTCATAGAACTCCCACCGTGTTGCAATTCTGTCACTAAACATGTGCCGGCCCCTATGCCCCCTTCCGTATTTGTCCCAGTCGACTTTCCGGCACCCTGGTCCAACTCATGCACCCGACCGGATACAGCTGGTTGTAAGTACTTGTTACTCTAGCAGTCTACATCCCTGAGCTGTACATCGGCCGTCTGGAGATCATCGGGCTTTTTGCGGTCCTTCGGCGCAGGTTGGGAAGACTTGATAAGGACATGCTTCTGCTTCTTGCCCGAATGATGGCATTGTTTGTTTTCCGACCCTTTTTGTAGGCTCTATCGTCCAGCCCGTTCTGCTCCGTATCTTCTTCTTCGTTGCCTTGCCATCCAAGCTCTTCAAGGTAAAGAAGACGCCTCTCCTCCTCGAGCTCATGCGCTTCCACGTCACCCAGCAGCTCCTGTTTCTCTTGCATCAACTAGCAGTACCATCGCTGCCATTTCTTGATCCTTTCTTCAAGCCCGCGGACCTTTTAGAGCGCTTGCATGCGAAATATTTGAGGTTCTCGAGGTGGGCCATCAGCTCCTTCTCCCTCAAAGTGGTGTTAGCTTGACCTCCAGCCGTGGCCCCATTGCATTGCATGAGCTGGAAATCATCGACGATTTGATATTGCTTCACTCCCGTTCCCTCTGATACCGCTTTGAGCCCGTACTGGCTCGCTGAGCAAGTATCACAGACCTCGCCCCGGATTTACTGTGCGCGCTCGGCGGATTTCCATTGTATCTGAGTCTCATTAAATTGCCCAGATATTAGTGTAATCCTTGACTTAGACTCCTCTGTACTCCATAGACGTCGCTTTGAGGAGAGTAGACCCTAGATCGTGGTTAATGTTGAGAGGGTAAGTGTCGTGAGCAATGTAAACATGGACTGCACGCAGCAGTGAACTACAGTGAGTTCCACGTCGCAGTTGCGACGCAGCATGGCTGGTAGCACGGCCATTGCTAATTTGAGACCACAGACGAGTAGTTACAGTTTGCCCCCGGGCGTGGGTTTAGTGGGCCAGAGATGATGTTGAGACTCTTCGTCTTCCTACCTTTTGGCTCACTGAGGTAGAAGTAGCTGCCTCGCTAGGCTAGGGTCACGTGCCCAGCTGAACTAGGATGAAGGGCATTCAAATGCACGTCCGTTCTCTTCAGACATTCATAGCCAGAGATAGTTTCAAACATAGCCTTCGAAGGACAAGATCTCAAACCTATAATGGATGTTAGAAAGAACTGATGATATTGGCTTCACTCGTTCAAATTAGGTATCTTGAACGGGTCGGGGCTATGCATCCAGTCAGTCATACTTGCTAGTCATATCATGAAAGGCATACGCTCGAACTTCCAATTAGCTGTGACCACCTCGCGGCGCGTTCCACTAGGAATACGTCGTGCTATGTCAATCAAATGCTGTGATTTTGAAGGAATCAACCTGAACGCGCTAGTATCATCACACGTCATGGCTAAACCAAGCCCTGACGGTGTAAAGAGTTAATTTGCTCAAAGAGCCGCTGAGGCCACAGATACCTACTGCTATCTATCCAAGATCTGTCTGTGCGTACTTAAACAACAATCGTAAGCTAGTGCTAACAAGTACTCTTAAGAGGAAGCTCACTGGATCCGAGCGCTAAAAAGCGTCGCTGGAAAACTTCTCATTACTTTGCCCCGACTGTCTGCAGCCCCCTCCACAATATCAAATGAAGAGCCCTTCAGAAGTATTCCCTCTTTCTTGTCTAGCACCTGTTGCATCCCAGCCGAGACTCAGGATTTCTACGCTATCGGAGACGCGTGGAAGGCGTTTGACGGTTGCATCGAAGTACTGGGCTACGGCCATGACCAACGCGTCCACCTCCCGATCGCGGGCATAATCCGGGTGCCAGCCAACCCTGGTCCTGGGAGGCACAAACATATGGACGGATCCGGAGCATAACGAAACTGCGTTAGCAAAGCGAACCTCTCGCAGGAACATTTCTTCCTTGTCATCTTTAAAAGAGTTTCATCAAAGCCGAAGCTCAGAAATCCGTCAGTTGAACTGCATAGAGGGAGTTGCTCCGGAGGACTGAATGAACCTGCTTTGCTATCTGCCGTTTCCAAAATTAAGCCATTGCACTTTCCGGCGATGGCGGCCTCGCGCATGTAAAGCGCGGCTGCATCTGTAAACAGCCAGGGATTCAAAGCGAAAGACGCTAGCAACATAAGCAATTGCAGGAAGCGCCTTCAACCCTGTGTTCCAGACTTAAGCTATGAAAGGCACAGCTTGTGCACCGATCCTCCAATGTACAGAAGGAGTATCTCGAAAGAAGTCCGGAGAAGCTAGCTGGTGAGCATGCTTGGACGGTCGTCTTCTTTCGCTTCAGCCCATGTACTTGGCAAAAATTTGTGACCCCCTACGGAGGGACTCGGATTTCCAGTCTGAAAGTGCGGCATTGCCAGCCAGAAAGAAGAATCGATGCTCTGACCTGGATCTCGGTCGTTAATCTTCAGAATGCTGTCCGAACAGGCGAAGCGATGACGAGAATTGAAGGTTCGTTTCGGTGGCAGTTGGTTATGCTGTGCCGGACTAACAAATGTCCGATCGTGGCGATGAAGAGTCATGTCATTATTTTCGTCTGCATCGCGGGCAAATGACGCTGAGCCATCCTGGTCTGAGAACACTTGTGAACCATGTGCAGTCAGCGACTTTGAAGAGCTGACTGCAAAACAACAAAACTGAACGCGAAGCGAGAAATAACATTTAGCCTTCTTGAAATCACTCGTCTGCCATGAGTACTGTTGTGGAGTACGGCAGCGAATGATATCAAAGTGGCGCTCGAAACACAACAAAACGTTGGGACCGAGCTGTACATCAATCTAGGCTTGTCTAATACGAGCACCCAGGCAACCGAAGTCACCCAGGCATCAAGTCAAAAGAGAAAAGAGAAAGGTACACACCTTAGTACAGTAGTGCTAACCAGAGGGAAATATGCGAATCTGAGCAAAGCCTTTCTAATCCGTAGTGGCACGAATCAGCGAGCCAGTCTTCCCAATGAAAGGGTCGCGTCGATCTACTGAGCACAGTTTCCCGGCAATGATGAACAAGACCAGGAGGCTTCTCGGAATATCCTGGAACACTGAGCCGTTATCACTGAGTGAGTTATCAATATGCAAAATGCTATGACGGCGGCAGTCCGGTATTGGGGACCTGAGGCGATGGGAAGGCCATTAACTCCCGAAATCCTGCGAGGAGCCACGTCCGCCAACGTCAAACAACGCGATAGACGTGAGAAGTACGTCCACACATTGGCATATGAAGCCGTCAGTCATCCGCGAGGGGAGTCCAGAGTCTCAGGAACGACACTTCTATGATTATCTTTTACATAAGTCAGGCACCCTTACCCGGAGGCTTTCGACGTCGAGGGCCGCTGACTAGCGAGACCAGAGGTGAAGAGAACGAGACCGCCCGCGACGTATTGCCCGCCCTCAGCAGTCGCTGGCTTCAAACATGCTTAGCTGCTCTGGTGAGTTTCTTCCTGTGAGATTGGCGATGTTTCTCAGGATCAGTTTCGACGACTGTGAAGCATCCCAATAGCGGATTAGGTGGTAACAGACCGGCACCATCCCAGTCAAGGATGCCATTCGGTGTATACAAGGCAAAGCGGCTGGGTGTGGATGTACACAAACGTATTTCAGTTCTAATTCTGGACAATGACAAGGAGAACGCCTTTTAACGGCTAGTTGTTCGACCCCGAAGGGATTGGGCATGTGATGTCGAGTCTCAACAGGATTATGACGGATTAGCCACCGCAGGGAAGCTGAAAGATCAGGGCCAAGCATGATTGACTCTATTGCTGTCAGCACTGATTCTCAATCACATGAAAGAGCAGAGCTGGCAAAGACTCACCTTCCGTGAGCGTCAACCAGAGGGAGAAAGCAGCGCTCACTGCTTCCTTTGAAGCCGCCGGCGACAACCTTCTGCGGCGTGCACAAGAGATGCTCCGTATTGGGAGCTGATATCTCAAGCCAATCCGTACTGAGAGTTGAAGTGAGCACGCGCGGCTGGGTGATGGGACGAAAAGCCATGGTACACTCGCCGGCTGTGCAAAGGGCAGAGTATCTTTGAGTTTGTGGTAACTAAGGCATAGCACGAAGACTCGATTTGCGTTGGTCGGAGCAACTGATTAGGCAAGCCTGAAAGGGTTATGGGCGCGTACGGGGAAGCAATGCAGAGAACTGCGAAAGAAGTGTTGTAGCATAAGAGGAAGATAAGACTGAAAAAGACTGTGGAGTACGCACGGACGAGGATGAATGCACTGGATAATAGGAGCGTAAAGAGGAAGGTCTGACAACAAACGGTGCGACATGTAGGTTTGTCGGCGAGGTGAGAGGGAAGATCGAAGCCACAGGAGCGCATGTTTTCTTTTGGACGAAGATCGGCACATAGTACGACTGGCAAGAAGTACTCGGGAGCCGTCAGGTAAGTGCCCCTTACAACTAACCGAAATGTAGGTCTGTGCTTGCACATGCTCTGTTGTTGTGCGCGAATGGGTAATGGCGCCTCCGCAGCTTCCTGACGCTGACAGCCCGTTTAAGAAAGGCACATCAGCAGCAGCCCACGTTACCTGACCGGGTGATTTACTCCTAAGCCTCAAAACTCTCAAAGAGGAAAACACACAAAGGTCGAGTTTGATATATGGTTAGTCTGTAAATAGAAAGTGTTTGGCCATCTGACTGAATCTTAGGAAATAATAGCATTCCCAAGCCGTGAACGATTTCTTAGTTGGGCACGACCAGTTTGAACAGGAAAATAGGAGCAATGAGCAGCTAGCTGAATACTTTACACCTCCATTGCAATGTCAGTAGAACAACTCAACAAGAGGACCGGTTTATGCTTCCGCTGGTAATCTTGCTCTCAACATGGTGCTACCTAATCTCATTTGCTGGCCACCCAAGTTCTCCCTTCCAAGGTCGGAACATGAGGTCGAAAATGCAACCTTGTCTATTACCACTAGGCTTACGCTGTTGCTGGCGGTCTTCAGTAGTCTATCACACTTTTATACATACTTTGCTCGAAGCTCTTTCAAGCTGTAATTGCTCGACATCTATGAAGAGATCAACTCATTAACAAAAGGAAAGCCCCGTTTATCGCACCCACGATCGTTATTTCAGTTCTTATCTACCATTCTAGCGACGTGGTTGCCCACTTAAGTACCTTTGTCGAAAAGGGAACTAGCTCCGAAACGCTTCTTCGAAGCCTGTTGAATATTTTTCACTGGGGAGCAAGGAACATCATGATTTCCCTCAGCCATGCCCTAATCACTATAGCCAGAAAGTAACTTTCATCATATTGATAAAGATAAAATCGATGAAGATTACCCATCAGCAAAGCGGGGGAATGCTCCGACGACCCCCCTGAATATATCCGAAACTTAGAAGAAGCATATCCTATGTGAACTTCCGTAATATCATTATCATATGTCACCCTCGCCCCTGTTTCCTGCATCCACGCTTACATCTTACTCATCCTGGCCTACGTCTTGTTTATTCCAGGCCATTTCTCGTGTTGTCCCTTCACGATATACTGTTTGGGTTATACGCGGCACAATCAGGATCCACAGGGACAGAATCACGATCTGGATGCCCATTTACTTGACGGAGACGTCGCCCTGCCAGACAAACACCCTCTTCAGAGTATAGAGGGGCTGGAGCTATAATAACGCTTTCAAGCGTCATGCAAACGGGCACGTTACTGGCATGGTATCTGGGCGGCACCCATTCTGCGGGTTGGGTCCGTAATAGTATGGGGTGTACCTAGAGCACCTTCGCATCCCTCCCATCAGTGGCACGTACTTTGGACTCCGCATTGTCTCATTCGTAAGATCCGTGCATCTCCTAAATGAAATACCATAAAAGCAGCCAAGCAGCAGCGCCAAAACATCTCCAACAAAATCTACACATCGCTCAGGCGCCCTTCCTCCCCCAAAGATAGTCCGTAGCCTGGCCCTCTCGTACCTATCGCAGCAGTGGTACTGCTGGTACCGCTTGCAGTACCTCACTGTCCTGTTCTGGGGGTCTCCGTGGGCCGTAGCTTCGAAAGTCTGGTTTCCTTGCTGGTAGTTTGGATTGTCGAATCGGCTCCCGAAGGGTCGTCCGTGCTATGATCCGGGAGGTCCCCAGTGGTTTGGTTGTCGAAGGACGAAGCGCCGATGACGGTCACTCTGGTGGTGCTGGCGGAAGGCAGAGTAAAGTCCGACGAATGCAGGGTGACCTCTAGAGGAGGTGAAAAAGGGGAGGCGGGAGGGGACTGAGGCGTCGTCGTCGTCTTCGTCTTCGTTGTGGTCGTCGAAGCAGCAGGTATGTCCCGGGCGGTCGCTCTGGTCACAAAAGTGTATGTTGGCGTCCGCAGCACGTACGTCCAAACTACCTCCGGACGTAGCCCAATACCATTGGGTCCATGACGCCGATCAGCTTTAAGTCGGTGATGTAGATGGCTTTTCATTTCGCAACTATGAATCATTGTGCTTCCTGCTATGAGTCGGAAACAAAATACTCCATCCCTTGTTTCATTGAATGATACTATGTACTCTAAACTTGGAAAGCACGCTAATTCTATCCTTCAGATTGGTGATGTGCGAAGGACTTGCATACTGACCTGTTTGCGGCAATACATTAGAGAATATGAGATCCCTCGCTTGTATATGATGCCTGCCCTCTTAAGATTAATAGTCTCCATAATCCCATTATATTGTAGGTTAACTCCGTAAGCGTGTCAGAGAAGAAGCTTGCTTGATAGATTTGGTTCACCGAGCAATGTTGCCATTATAGCTGCCCTTTCCTACCTCCGAGGCAGACGTAATTATACATGTTATATATATCTATAATCTATAAGGTAATAAGAAGGAAGGAGCGGCAGTGCGAGTATATTAAATTAGTTATAGATAGATTGATTAAAGAAGAGGTAGTCAAATCTCTGGCTGGTGTGTAAGAATTAACAGCTTACCACGTGACGATCACTCAGCAGCTAACTAATACAAGCATACTGCAACTCTCCTTCGTATCCTGGATACGTGAGTTGGATCGTCCACACGAGGAGACCAATCGAACAGCAGAATATCCGCAACCCTTTCGACTATCATGCATCGACTTACTCTAGCATTAGTGCCTGTCTCATCCCGCCCCGGTTGTCGGGGTAGAGGGCCAATTATCGGAATTCCAAACGCTCAACTAAATGACCCTCAAGCAAAAATCTCTCAGGGGGTCGCCAGTGCATCGAAAACCGGGTGATTAGTCTTTCCCGGACCATAAAGTCGCTACTCGGCGAGCCCCCGTGAGTTTGTCTCGGCGCCATGAGACTGGAGCTACCCTGGTGAGTTTCAACCACGGCCTCGTGTAAAAAATACCTGAGGACACGTCGCAGGTGGCTAATTAAAACATCCAAACGCTCGAGTAATCGAACCTCAAGCAACAAATTCTCGGGGTGTCGCCAATATCTCGAAAAGCGTGTGTTCAGTCTTCCCCGGGCTATAAGTCGTCTGCTCTGCGAAACCCCCTGAGCTACCTGGCGCTATGAGACTGGAGGTCTGGTGAGTTCAACCACGGCCGTTGCTGACATGTTTTATCTGGAAGGCGGCCCTCGAATAAGCGAACCCCAAGCACAAATTTATCGGGGGTGCCGCAGTGTATTAAAAAGCGTGTGATCAGCATTCCCCGGGCCACAAGTCGTCTGCGCAGCGAGCCCCATGTGCTGTCCTAGCGTTGTATAAATGGAAGTCCTTTGGTGAGGTCAACCACGGCCGTTGGTGAAAATGTTCGCTACGAAAGCCAGACAAGACTGAGCCGCGAACACATATTTTCCGTTCATCACAGTTACCGTAAGCTACGCTTGCTATCTGGCGGCAGATTTCGACCAGAAATCGAGTCTTGAATATTGTTATAGATTAAAAGCTACCTAAGTACCGATCTATGGAGTTTGAACGAGATCTTGCTTAAAGTATATATTCGGTCAGTCCATGCTTGAGAAATAAAAGATATTGAGACAGTTCACACTAGTTCGTACGGTCATGACAAGAGCGCTGGAGCTGCTGCTGAGCAGAGCATAGAGGGTGCTGTCACACAGTTTGGCACGTGACATCCGCTTTAGCGGGTTAATAGTGTATGCACCTACCTTACCAGTGCTTACTTCCACCACCCTCCTCAATAACTTGAGTGAATCCTCCAGACGAACAAACCAATCGAACAGGCAGAACACCCACATTCCTGCCGATTATCAATCATGCATCGACTTACTGTAGCATTGGCGCCTGTATTAGCCCGCCCCAGTTGGTGGGGCGGGGTTGCGCTGTGCAGAGATACGTTGTCCGAGCCAGGCTGAGATGCGTCTTAAATGCCATGCGCTTCCTCTGCTTGATAGTGTTGTATTGCGGTTTGCTGGCGACAAGCGACATCCTGGACCCGTGAAGAAACCTGCAGCTATGGGGTCTCTGCAGACAACAGACGAGAACTATGATCTGGTGGTGGTGGGCGCCGGTAACACATCTGCCTCCGGTCTAGCCTCACACTGATTGCGACTTTGTGCTAATACATTCAACGAAACAACAGGCGTGTATGGCCTGCCAATGGCCAAAACCTACCTTCAAGTCAACCCTTCCGCACGAATCCTCGTCCTCGACGCTGGGAAAACCATTGGCGGTACGTGGTCTGCTGAGCGCATATACCCGGACCTGTACAGCAACAACCTCGTTGGCATGCTCGAGTATAGTGACTTCCATATGGATTTCGAGAACTTCAAAGTTCCAACTGGCTCGCACGTGCCTGGCATGGTATTGCACAGATATCTCACTTCGTACGCGGAACACTTTGGCATTCGAAGCAAGATCAGGCTGCGCGCAACGGTGCAGTTTGCTAAGCTGCAAGAGGGTGGTACGTGGCTGATACGGTACGAATGGAAAACTGAAGAAGGAAAAGAAGCACAGGACATGACGCTGGTTACGAGAAAGTTGGTGCTGGCTACCGGGACGACGTCAAGGCCACATTTACCGGTTTTCGCAGGCATTGAAACGTTTGGCGGCCTTGTGTTCCACACTATGGATCTCGCAGAGCATACAAAGGCTATGAGTGCAGCTAAGAATATTGTTGTTCTTGGCGGCTCAAAGTCGGCGGCTGACGCGGCGTACCTGAACGCGACAAGAGGCAGACACGTTGACTGGGTTGTGCGAGGTTGGTCTCCATACATCTGCCATACAATGTGCCGTTCTAACATTTCTTGAAGAATCTGGTCGCGGACCCACCTGGCTTTCCCGAGCATATGTCTCGCCTGCCCAACTGCAACTTGAGAAGCTTGCAACGATACGTTTCATGTCTTTCCTCAGCCCAAGCCTCGATTCCGATTCTTATTCAGTCATCCGTCAATTCTTCCACAACACAACCATCGGCCGCGCACTCCTCAAGGTTTTCTTTTCGATTATTAGGAGCGATATTATTACTCGTGGCAAGTTCAATGACCATCCGGACACGAAGAAGTTGATACCCAGCGGCAATCCATACTGGACTGGCACATCCCTCGGCATATTCAACTACCCAACAGAGCTCTTCGATCTCATTCACAAGGGCCTCATCAATGTGCACGTCGCAGATGTCGCCTCCTTGGGCCGCAACACCGTACACCTCTCCACCGGGCTGGACCTCGAAACAGACGTTCTCATCTGTGCAACAGGCTACGAGCACATACCCACGATTTCCTTCCAGCCAAGCGACGTCTCGCAAAAGATCGGTATATCCAAGGTCTCGCCCACCGATCCTGCAGTGCGCGCCGCCGACGGCCAGATCATGCAGCGCTTCCCGGAGTTGAAAGACCAGCCACCGGCAGGAGCAGAGGCACTGCGAGCACGCGAGCAAGCCTCGTACAACCTCTATCGCGGAACCGTCCCACCGGCGTTCCTGGCCTCCCGCAACTTCGCATACGCCGGCATGCAACCCAACCTCCGCGGCTTCCTCGTCGCGGAAATCCAAGCTCTGTGGACCACCGCATTCCTTGACGACCGGCTAAGCGCGACGATGCCTAGCGAAACCGAAGCTGAATGGGAAGCGCTGCTCCAGAAGCGCTTCTGGCGGTGGAGGGCGCCTCTGGGTTTGGGGGCGAAGGGTGGGGATATGGTGTTTGAGATTATGCCGTTTCTGGATACGCTGTTGAGGGATTTGGGGCTGGAGACGGCGAGGAAGGGGAGCTGGTGGCGGGAGGTGTTTGAGTGGTATGGCGTGGGAGATTATAGGGGGCTTGTGGAGGAGTGGCTGGCTAAAGCAGACAAGATGCCTATGGGATTAAGCGACTCGGTTTTCCAGGGAAATGGAAGCGTGAAGTGATTGAGTATTGTCCGGCTAGGAGAGTGAAGTGCCTCTCAGGTTGACCTGTGTACTTATGTTCCAGATGCATGTTAAACATTCTAGCTAATTCACAACTGTGTCGATACTGCCTACATATACAATATTTCGTTCTTCGGGATCGGAGTGATCCAAGCTGACCTGCCATGTCAACCCGATGGCAATCTGTGTATCTTACAGTGAAGTACAAGCGGACACACGCCAATTCTTCACCACACACATTTGCATCGACTCCACTCAACCGCTCCCATTCCCATTTCCTTACCCTAACTACGCGAAGATAGGGAACGGCACCCCATAGTTCGGCGGGTCGTTAAACCTCAAATTCCGGTTCAGGCCACTAATCTCTTCTATCTCCTTATCTTCCAGATCGAAGCTCGTGACATCCAGATTCTGCTTCAACCTATCCTGATTATTGCTCTTCGGAATAACCGCAATGCCCCTCTGCGTCGCCCACCGCAACAGCACCTGCGCCGGGGTCTTCCCATGCTTATCCGCAATCTTCTTAATAACCTCATTATCGAACAGCAGCGGCGTATCCTCCGCCTTCTTCATCTTCAGCTCGACGAACGACGCCGGGCCAAAGGAGGAGTATGCCGTCACGGCGATGTTTTCGTTGCGGCACAGCTCGATGAGTTGCGGCTGCGTCAGGTACGGGTGGTGCTCGATTTGGAGGGTTGCGGGATGGATGCGCGCGTAGCGAAGGAGGTCTTGGATTAGAGCGGCGTTGTAGTTGGAGATGCCGATGGATTTGGCGAGGCCTTGGTCGACGAGCTTTTCCATCGCTTCCCAGGTTTCGTGGAGGGGCGCTTTGCCCGGGACGACTTTTTCGCCGTCGTAGGTGAAGCCGGGGGGGTAGCGGTCTTTGGGGTCGACGTATTTGAGTGAGATTGGGCTGCGACGGCAGGTTAGAGAGGCGGTGGTACAACTGGTGTGGGAATGAGCTTACAAATGCACGATGAAGAGGTCGAAGTAGTCAAGACCCCAATCGCTCAATTGCTTCCTGCAGAGCGGCTCGACGTGTTCCTTGTCGTGGAAGGAGTTCCACAGCTTGGAGACGAGGAAGAGATCTTCGCGCTTGACTAGGCCGTCTTTTATGGCTCGGGCGACACCTTCACCAGCCTCTTTCTCATTGCCGTAGTCTGATGATACAAGTCATTAGTGGTAAATTCAACACGGGGATTTCTGCAATTCCCGATTCAGAGTTGGTGTACGTACCACAAGCACCGTCGAACAACCGATATCCCGTCTTGATAGCATTGTACACCGTATCGGCGCACGTATCATTATTCACCTTCCACAGCCCGAACCCCACAATTGGCATCTCGCGGCCATTGTTAAGCTTTATCTTAGGTGAAGCCATGCTTGCGTAGTGTCGGAAAGTGATTGATGTACCTCGAGACGCTGGAATGAAGTGGAAAGGTCTGAAGATATATGTGCTGCTGCGAAGGAAAGGCTTTAAAAGATTGGACATGAAGAAAATTTGAAAAGATGGTATTTAGCCGGCGAAGAGCATTACATATTAAATATCTTCATGTGGCATTTCAGCCGGACGGGTAAAACTTTGCGATGGACGTCATCGCAAGGCTGCCCCTCCTTCCACCGAGGCTTGGGAAAAGGTGGGGTCGATGTGGGCAAGAGAAAGCACTTACCTCATACCTAGTTATTATATATTAACGCATTATTGATTGATGGAATATGAAGCATCTAAGACAATCGAATTAGAAGTCCTCAATCCTTTTCACTACAACGCCTTGTTTTACGCGTTTAATTTTTGTTCCAGCTATAAGCTTCGATCCAACCGTGTGCCAACTTCTGATGATAGCTGTTGTACCCCCTCCCAGCCTGAGTTGACGTCAAAAAATCACTGATAATGTACTACTCCTCATGACATTGAAGCTGTAACACACCTCTGCCTCCCTGTAACTCTCTTTCTCCATTACCCCAGCATCCATCCTCGAGTGCGCAGTAGTTGTCGAGGGCCGTGAAGCCCTTCGTGGTGAGGAAGCTCTACAATCATTACTTTGTGTGATATACTGTGTCCAATCGTAGTAGTCATAGCCTTCCCTCTCTCTCTCTAAGTCACCTCCCTCTGTCAATGAAGCGAGACCTGCGGAACGGCAATTCGCATTCCACCAAAATCGTCTTTTTGGGGTAGCTTTACACAAGTATTCATATGAGAAGACAACAATGGCTTCTGAGCCCTTGGCATCAAGTGCAGATAGCACTGTCGCACGTCTCGCAGCCCAAGAGACTCTTGCCGAGTACCTCATTCGTTCCACGACCGTCGCATTCTCTATGGAAGACCTCTCTCACTACTCTGCTGCTGACATAGACCCCTACACCGCTCAAATCGCCCAAGCTCTTTGCTCGCAGTTCACGATTTCGACCCGAGGCCAAAGTAATCTTGACCGCGCCTTACAGAGTCTCGTCATAATAAATTCTAGCGGCGAACTGGGGGATGACCAGGACCACATCCGGTACATTACACGCAGTCTTACTCAGTCGGCGTCAGGCGCTGTCTTCCTAGGGATATCTGGCGTGCCCGGTGAATACTATCATGAAGACGTCCTTCCAAGTATCTTTATCAAATTGGTAGAGAGTACTAGCATGCCGGAATGGCTGGCTCCAACCAAACAAAGCTGGAAGAGACTCACCCTTGAATACCACAATGTCCTCTGCAATACGGACTTTGGGGCCTTGACCGATGCATATAGTCAACTTGGTCAGGCGACTGCGTTTCCCCCAGTCGATACAGCCAGTCAGGAGCAGCATGTAGAGCTTCAGCATACTAGCGCTTTGTCTGTTGTCGAGGCCTTTCAAGCAATGTCGCGACTATGCCGTGGCGAAGAGGAACATGTATTCATATTCGCTGGTAAAGACGCTAGTTGGATGGCCGCAGTTGCGGAGTGGCTATTTGATCTTAAGGTGATCATCTGTGGAGGTGACGAAGACCATGCCTTGTATTCGAATTGTGGGAGTGGCGAGGATACCTGGCAACTGAAGATCCATTTCAGGAACGCAGGAGTGCCATGTTTTGAGCCTCCTGTGGATGCTACACCACTGGTTGTGAAGCACCGAGAGCCCGACAGGAACTCAGCATCATAAGCTCTGAGACCAGAGGCAACAAGGTCCTAGGTTAGCAAATTGTTAGATCTGATATGGGTCCGACGGTGTAAACTTCAAGAGAAACTATTGACGTCACCGCGGGGCTGCCCCTCCATGCACCGAGGCTCGAGAAACGGTGGGTGACTGTGGGGTGACTGTGGGGTCAGAGAACACAAACAGTACCTTACAACAACATAGTAGTCGTAAATATTAGGTTATTGCATTGATTTAAGGATGTGAACTATCGAAGTAATCCCATAAGAAAGGATGGTCCTTAACCTACTCACTACAATAGTCTGATGGACGTGCATAACTAACTCCAATCATAAGCCCTCCTCCGGCCGTATGCCACTTTTGAAACTCACTGTAACCCCACTTGTCGTCAGAACCAGCTAGCACATAATGGACTTAACCCACATCCGACATCTCTCAAACGCTTCTGACAAACCGTCGGAAGCGGGTCCTTCTTGATATCCTAGCACTCGCTCTCATTGAAGGTGTAATACGCGGGTTGCTTTCTCCTATTCCCGCTATCTCAACTCCATAGCCCATCTATCATCCAGGCCAGAATGTCACAGCCCAATCCCCCTCCAACCAAGCCCTTCACGATCTCCCTAATAGGCGGCGGCATCGCGGGCCTAACCCTCGCCATCGCCCTCCGCGCCCGCTCAATCCCAGTCCTAATCTACGAGCAAGCGCCTCAATTCGGCGAAATAGGCGCCGGCGTCGCCTTCGGTCCTAACGCTGTGCGGGCGCTGCGCGCATGCCATGAGAGTGTGTATGAGGCGTACGAGAAGGTGGCGACGCATAATCTGTGGGAGGGGAAGAGGAGGGTGTACTTTGAGTGGGTCGATGGGTTTTCTGGGGAGGAGAGTAAGGGTGGTGGGGAGGGGGTTAAGAAGGAAGGGGAGAAAGGAGGGGTGTTGAAGGGAACGGGACATCTGGAGGCGAAGTTTGAGTTAAGGAATGAGGTGGGCGCGAATAGTGTGCATCGGGCGCATTTTCTGGATGAGTTGGTCAAGCTGATTCCGGTGGGAGAGGGAGGTGTGGCGAGGTTTGGGAAGAGGGTGGTGGGCATCAAACAACCCGAAACAGGAGATCACGGAGAAGCAGGAGAGGGGAAGTTGAAGCTACAATTTGCGGATGGAACGGAGGAAGAGGCGGATGCGGTGGTGGGATGTGATGGGATCAAGAGCGTGGTGAGGAGGATTATACTTGGCGAGGACAGTCCGTCGGCGTGGCCCAGTTATACGCACAAATATGCGTATAGAGGACTGATTCCCATGGATAAGGCGGTGGAGGCGCTGGGGGAGGAGAGAGCGATGAACGCGACTATGTATGTACGTTGTCACTCCCTCAACATCCCTCTTCAACCGCTCCCGCTGCTTTTCCTACTTCGCAAAACAACAGGAGACGCTGACGAAGCAAACACACAGATGGGACCCAACGGCCACGCCCTAACCTTCCCCATCGACGCCGGCCGCACCCTCAACCTTGTCGCCTTCCGCACAAACCCAAAACCCTGGCCCGACCCCGCCCGCCTCGTCCTCCCCACCACCAAAGCCGAAGCCCTCTCCGAGTTCGCCGGCTGGGGCAAGAACGTCCGCGCGCTGATGTCCATGGTGAAAAACGAGCCGGACTGCTGGGCGCTCTTCGACCTCGGTGACCACCCCTGCCCCACCTATGCCAAAGGCCGGATCTGCATCTCCGGCGACGCCGCCCACGCCACGACGCCGCACCATGGCGCGGGCGCGGGGTTCGCGGTCGAGGACTCGGCGGTGCTGGCGGAACTGCTGGCGGATGAGCGCGTGCGGGGGGTAGGGGATATTGAGAGCGCGTTTAAGGCGTTTGATGAGGGGAGGAGGGGCAGGACGCAGTGGCTTGTGCAGAGTAGTAGGCGGACGGGGGAT